>WAAD01014649.1:0-84982 GCA_013389945.1 Fregata magnificens
TTCTATGATTCTATGATTCTATGATTCTATGCCTTTTGGTACCCCACAAAAACTGCTTTTTTCTGTGTGTGCGCGGTGAGGTGGTGTGTTAGGAGTTAGCAATTTCCCTTCCCTGTCACTGGCAGATGCCAAAATCATTGTGGAGGTTGGAGAGTCCATGTCAGGTAGCTCCGGTGGCAGCTGTTTTGGAGTCACCACGGGGAGAGCGGGCCAGGCAGTAAAGTGCAAAGGGAGGGACTGCAGCACAGACACCATCTTTGTGGGAAAGGTCCCAGAGAGTTGGCTTTCCTCAGTGGTGTCTCTCTCAAGAGAAAACCCCAAATTCTGCAGGACCGTGCCAAAAAACTGCTCTAGACATAACTTATTCTGGACCAAGTCCTAGAATCATCGAATGGTTTGGGTTGGAAGAGACCTTTAAAGGCCATGTAGTCCAACCCCCCTGTAATGAGCAAGGATATCTTCAACTAGATCAGGTTGCTCAGAGCCCCGTCCAGCCTGACCTTGAGGGTTTCCAGGAATGGGGCATCTACCACCTCTCTGGGCAACCTGTGCCAGTGTTTCACCATCCTCATCATAAAAAAATTTCTTCCTTATATTTAGTCTGAACCTACTCTCTTTTAGCTTAAAACCATTACTCCTTGTCCTATCGCTACTAAAAAGTCTGTCCCCATCTTTCTTATAAGCCCCCTTTAAGTGCTGAAAGGCCGTATCAGACTGTTCTTCAGCTTTCCCCCTCTACTCTGCTGAAACAGCCCATATCTTGCAGTAGGGAATCACGAGCAAGCAGCCAAGGAAAGGAAAATGGCAGACAGACGGTTCCTGAGCTGTAACAGCTTTGCTAGTAGCAACAAGCAGTTGCTCTTATTGCTCCCCGCATGTTACGCAAGGCAAGAGTTAAGAAAGGTCATGCACGTGGATTTTTTTCATCTGTGCTACCCACAAACAATAATTAAATCTTGACGTGTACTTTAATTACGCTCCTTGCCTTTTCTCGGGTTGCAGTTCACAAAGAGTTTTTTGGTTTCCCATGGGTAACCATAGATACCATGCATGGGGAAGAGGCAGGGAGGAATATTAAATATGCCTCAGTTTTGTGTCAGAGCTCTGTAGCTCCTGTAACTTACACAGACTTTCTTTTTTTTTTTTTTTTGATATCTTCAGTAAAAAAAAATCTTTCTATCGCTTGATGGCAGTAGAGTTGTAATATAAATTTATAGATACTGATGCTGCATGGATGCATCACAGGAAAAAAAACCTTCATATTTATGTTTGTCCATATATTTTTCTATGGACTCTGTTTTGTATTATAAGTTTTAAAAAGACATAAGGCATATGAAAGCCTTGTCTTTCCAGAAGGGATTAATGCAGAGGATATTTCATTTATTTGCAGCCATCATAAATAACAGCTGATGCACCCAAACATCCCCTAAATTTCTTCAGCTCTAGCTCCAAACTCTGCAAAAGTAAAATCAACTTTCTTACTGCATTTTTAACTTCTGTGCACATAATTTGCTTTCTGTTGTTAGTGCTGTGGTAAAGGCAGCAGCTCCTATAGTTATGAGCCTGCGAGCTTTCACGCTACTGGCAATGCTACTGCTTGCTCTTTTACAGTCAAAATGCACATATTAAATACAACAATACTGACATCAAGTTACTCTCAGCTCTCATCTCCTGAAACTCAGATAAGCTCCTGACAAATAGTAACACTTTGCTACATAACCAACAAATGCTGAAGCCTCTTTGTAGTAGTGCTCCCACAATCCAGATGAAAATAATCTTGGATAAAATCAAGACCATCCCCTAAATACCCTTTCTACCTCACCCTAGAAGATATAGCAGGGTATACCTTTACTCATGGTATAACAAAAATCTGACTCCATCCCCTAGAGGCAAACCTGCAATCCAGCTCGTGTTTAATACTTCACTGGAGATGCAGCAGTGTGAACTAATTGCTCAAATATGAGCTAGTTGCTTTGCTTGTCTTTTTACCCAAGTGACTGGCATGCCTTAGTGACTCTGTTACCTGTGGCACTGAATCCAGGGTCTGCCTTGCCAGAACCAAGCCTTTTTTTTGCCGCCTAGATGCTCTGCAAGCTCCAAGATATTTCCTTGCCTGGAGTTATGAGCGTCCAATTTCATGAGCTGCCCAAATCTCCTTGCAGAAAAGTGGCACCGCCTTCTAGAGGAAAAACACCTCCCTATCCCAGCACTGAACACTCTTGGACTTTTATATTTATACCATACTTTGGTGTTTCAGTCAGATCAAGCTGGTTTTTCCCTCTCTTTTCTTAACTTCCAGTCCTAAAATGTTTTGTAAAAGTATCTGGCAGTTGCACAGCAGCAATATTTCACTGCGGAGTGCACTCCAGATATCCCCGGCCAGAAGCAGAGTAGCCCTGCAGAGAGCAGGCAGTGTTTCACAGTAACCTCTATCGGTAAGCCCGGGAGCCATGCTGACCGGCATCCCCTCCTGCCTTCGAGCATTTTCCCCAGACACAACGATTTCACCGTTTCTTCCCACTGCTAGGTGGCAAAGCTTTTGCTCTGCTCACCCTCGCAGATGTTATTTTTGCAGCGGCATACCTGAGCACCTCACTGCAGGAGCGCTCGCCTGCAGAAGCAGGAATGCAGACCCAGGTCTGCTCCTGCAGGCAGGGCATCACCAGCCCCTGCCAGACCTCCCTTGCCCTTTCCTCATGAAGCTGTTCCAGATAGCATTGCTTATGCTTTCTTGCTCTCTTACAAGTCTCTCTGGTTCAATTAATATTTAATTCTTACACTCGCTGGGACAACCTGAACTGGGGAGATGAAAGAAATCTTGTTCCAGGCTGCGTCGGCAGGCTGCTGAACAGCTGCCTGAGGAGGTGGAAGACGCAGAGTCATTTATCCCTTCTAAATCAGGCAGAGATGGACTTGAAAATATCTCCTATCGCAGACATGTCTTAGATATAAATAGATTTAGGATTTTGTGTTCTTTCCCCTGCCTCCACAATTCAGAGAGAAAGGAGAAGGGTGATTTCTCCTGTCCTAGCTGGTAGATGGTCAGCACCATCTGTTGCTCTCTTCTGAGTCTTATCCTGAGCTGAAAAATGCTTTAGCAGGGCCCTTTACAGATCTAACCCTGAGACTTTTCCCTTGAGGACAAGAGTTCTTTCAGGGCACAGAGCCAAAGTGTGTACAGCACAGCACCCACCTTGCACAGCTTCTCTCTGAGCCCTTGTCCTTGCTCTGAGCTGCGTGTTCTGCTTCTGGACTGTAAGCAATCCCCACTTAGCAGGACCTATTCTTTATTATTCCCCATTACTTTGTTCAATCCACTGTTAAGTGAGGCAAGCAAGGAAAAACAACCTCTCTTGATATCAGATAAACTGCCTTTATTTCACTCCAAGGTATTTTGACATTAATAATGTTGGGAACGTTCAAATAACGGTGCCAAGGGAATGGAGCAATATTTAACTTTCATTTTACCTTGATCTCATTACTTGTTAGAAATCCTATTACAGAACAACTGCTTGCTTGTTTATGAAAGAAAAAGAGGAAAAATAGCCATAATTTTAAACCCTGAAATGGCTAAAGACAACACAGAGTTGCTTTACCCGGAAACAACAATCTCAACTTATAGCTACAGTAACTTTATAGGAGCTGCTGCAGCTTTTCAGTTATCTGCATTTTATGGCTGGTGAGGACTTTTACCATAAATTCAGACATTTGCAGTTCCTTTATCTGTCATAAGAAAGTGGTTGGTAAATGAGTGAAGTGCTCCAGTTCCCAGGGATGTTATGATCTGACATCTGCTGAAGTCCATGGAAAAACTCCCTGTTGACTTCTGCCAGTTCTAGATCAGGTACTTTTGAAAAACATGGAATAGGCAGAATATTTTTGCCTCTTTATCATTTCGCAGTACGAAAGCTGTTAGTCTGAAGCCCCTTTCCTGTGCGAATGTAATTCTGCTGGACTCAAGTCTTCATTGAAATGGAGTTAGACCAACAAATGTTAGGGCTAGATATCTGAGTAATGAATTATGTTTGTCCTCAGGAAATGAATTCCTGTGATGTACTTCAAATCCCTGCAGGCTGTGGGAGCCAATCTCTCCAAAACATTGATTTAAAGACAACTCTGCTGGTTCCAGTCCCTTCAGAAGGGCTGACCTTCCTGCACTAAGCTCAGACGCTACCTGAATATACTTAAAAAAATCTTACTGACTTTGTTTGATTTTTTTCCCTTTCATAGAAAAGCATTAGCCGCCTTCGTTTAGATGCCTCCTGAAATAATTTTTGCTCCGACAAGCCCACGCTTCTCCTAGGAGAGTCCCCTGCTGCCATTTGCCATCAGCACTATTTCTGGGGTACCGCTGCTGAGCTGCAGGAAGAGTCAGTCTCGGGACTGATTTCTTCCCTCTGGCATTGTAAATACTCTCGGTGTCTGCATAAAGCAAGTCTGACAGGAATCCACCAGCTGTCTCTGCTGAGGATAATATTGTTAAACAACTCATTTCTTCTGAGGTCTTCCATGGAGAAAAAAATTTAAGTGTTCCCTCCATCCTGTTTCCTTCTAAAAGAGAGGGCATATGGTCCAGGCTGGTGTCAGTCACCCTTCTCCATCAGTTCCACTCTTCCCTCATTTTCAACACTGAAGTTTGGGGTTAAGCTGAATTCCCCATTAAAAAAAGTCATTTTCACCACTCCTTTTCCCAGCCCCCTTTCTTTATTGTACCACCTTCCTCTTCAGCTCATTTGCAGCGATGCCATCTGTTAGGATGGAGCTAACTCACTGCACTCAGAGTATCTAGCCCTGACTAGATCCGGTCTGAATTTCCTCAAGCTGTCCTACGATAACCCCAAGTTATTAAGAAATACCTTATGCTGCCTCAGCCTTGAGCACATGTCCTTATGAGGATCTTTTCTAAGTTAGGCACCTCTATATCAATCTTAAATTGCAAATCCTGAGATTAATAGTGCCTATTTCAGGGTCCAGGCTTCTTTCATGATTTCCAGTACTCTCTTCCAGTGCCTTTTCCCCTAAAAATTGCAATAGAAGTGTCAATTTTCCAGGAAAAAGGCTAAACAGTTTGCTTATTTTCTCTTTCTTTTGTATTTCTTTTTGAAATACTTGTAACCAACTAGACTTCCGAGAAAATAAAACAGTTTTGGCTAAGGGGAATGAAAGGACATCACGCACACACATCTCAGGAGGCCTGAAGCTGACAGACCAAAGCGTTTGCCTCAGGATAAGGCACAAGGCTTAAAGTGCCTTTCAATAGGGAAAGGATTTAGGGCCCAAGAAAAGGAAAGTGCAAGGAAATTGCTGAAGTTTCTGTGTATTTGTATGTGCTCGGGTTCCTGTGAACCTGTGCTGGGTCAGGGCTGAGAGGTGAGCTGTGTGTCTACAGACTCGGATTCATGTTTAGGTTGTTGAAGCCTGGGTGGTCACCAAGGTTTCACGGATAATGGAGCAACTTCTGAGTCAGCGTCTGGGCATAGTGTTACCTGCAAAAAAATGCACGCTATAAGCTTTTGCAGTTAAACAGCTCGGTCATAGCCTGAGTTTGGGGTGCATCTTTCAATTTACATCTCCCTCTCCTCCTTCTGCTCTCCTTACTCCTCACCCCGATCACTAAACTCTCTGGCAGATTTAATCCTCGAAGTTATCTAACAGACTGCTGCACCAGTTGCTAGTTATATCCCCATGTTAGCACCCATGCGACTTTCAGTCTGGGGGATGGGGAGAGGGAGTTGCGTCTCTGGACTCTGAACATCTCTTAGATCTCTTAGGAGCCCTCTTTGCTGATACCAAAGTTCCCGGCCTCTGCTTATTCATGCCAGACCCTTGAAACGCTTTTGTACTTTTCTGCTGCCTTCAAAAAGCAGGAATGCATTTACTTTAGAAGGAAAAGTTGAAAGCCTTTATAGCAATATCATTGCTGTTCTGGTGATGTTTCTTTTACGTCTTCACGGACTTAGCAAGCAAAAGGTCTTCTGGCAGGCTGAGCTTTGCGTCTGGTTCAGAGTGAGCAGCTCCTCACGTAAAGTCCAGTGAGAAGGGGAAAACTCAGGAGAAAAAAGTCTTTTTTTTTTTTTTTTTTCCAAATAATTGGCCTATTTCTGTCTGGTTTCCTGCCACACTAATAAAGCCTATCCTTTCACACCAACTTTTCCATAGATCTGAACAGGGACACATTGTATTCTTAGCCTTCCACCACTCCAAACTGGAGCTGTTGCATTTATGAGGGTTATTTTATGTTCAGGAGGAAACTCGCTGGTTCTAGCTGGTCCAAACCCCAGAATTGTGAAACAAAATGAAGGGGATCAGCTGGTTTAGTTTTCTGGGTTACATGCAATCTGCAGCAGTGGCTTTGCACAGCTCTGTTGCGTATGTGCTTCTGTGCCCTGGAAATCTCCTTTCTCACGTGTGGGATCCATTTCACCTCATTTTAGACATTGAAGATTTAATTGTTCAAGCTGAAACAGTCTGTGCGGGCTGTAGTCATTAAAGAGAAAGTGTTTCCAGAGGGGGATTTATCTTATCTGCTCCAGGATGCTGTTTTACAGTCTCCTGAATACATCAGTCTCAGCTGTTGCAGAAAATAAGCGATCCTATTCCCCCCCCCCAACTTTGGCTGTACAATCCTGCCCACTCCCTTGTGCTAAAGCTCATTTTCATGAGGAATCTAGACAGGGAATTGAGCTGGCAGAGAATTACCCCTGCTGTTTTTTGGTGTTTTTTTGGTTTTTTTAAGGGTTTTTTGTTTGGTTTCAGCCAGCTCAGTTTCTTGGACACTGAGCAGTCAAAGAAAATCTAGCAATGACAAAAAGAAAGAGAAGGGAATAACTGGCCAAGGCAGAGGGCTGTTGAAACAACTCTTTCCCCAGCACCCAGCGCCTTGGGAGGAATAAAGCGACTGTGGAATTGCACCCTTAAAGAAGATGAATCTCTCCTTGGGGGTATGTCTCTCATATACCAAATGAGCTTAGAAGATCTCCGCTTACAAAGAGGCTGACTTCCCTTTAGCCTAAAACCCAGCCTGAAAAGGCAGGTTATATGCACCGAAGGAATAGCAATAACTGCTGTGGATATAAGTGCTGGAGCTTTATCCATCTGGCCTGTCTTGGCATATTCACCGCCTTCCCTTTGCTGTTTGTCCATCGTGGTTGCAGTGCAGCTCTCCTTTTTGCTTCTGGAGACGGCAGGCACAAGGCACTGCCAACATCGTGGTCGAGTTACATGTGGTGGACAGACAGAGGCAGTGCCTTGTTCACAAACCATTTTCTTTAAAATTTAGATCCTCTGCTGTTGCACATCGATTTATTTCCACTGAAGTCAGCATTAATGAAGATCAGAGCTGTTTCTTTGCGGCATATGGAACAGGTCCATTAAAACTGATAAGACTTTCCATTAGGTTAACAGGCTTTGGACTGGGCACCACACATTGTTTGTGAAGAATGTACAATTTGTGCGTTTCCCTGCACTGTACAGACAAGAGAACAGGAACGGACAAAAACCAGGCAAAATTTAGAGCCCTCGCTCTCCTGGCACCTTTGGGAGAGAAGGGTGCAGATGACACAGGAATGCAGATGTGATGAGGGATTTCTGTGGCAGCTGAAGTTCATTGGAAAAAGTTCACCAGAAAGCAATCCCAGTAAAGAAATTGCTGCAGGGAACTGCAACAAATAAGGATTACAATAAAGAACCAATGACAAGAAAGCAGAAATGACAGTTTTTTCTGGAAGCATTTCCTGATTTGTCTCCAACCAGAGTCTCTCTGAGTGAGCATATTAGAGCTTAGACTATAAAGCAAAGAAATAATGAAACTAGCTTAAAATACAGGCATCCTTGCTCACTGAATGATACCGGTTGCTAAAAGATACTTAAATAAGCTAATAGCCTTGAAGCACAAGATGACCAGATGAACAAAATTGTTTTGATGTCCTGCCACAGATACGTTGGCTCTTAGTAATACACATGTGCTAATTCTATTGTTAGAGAGTGCAGCGCATGACTAATAGCAGGACCATACAGTTTTCTCTCTCCTGTATCTCCTGACTGCAGTATATTAACTGAAACATTATTTAAGAATGAGCATAACATCCTGTGACTACCACACACACAGTGTAGGCACAGATCATGTCAGTTTGGCTCCTTCTGCCCTAGGCAATCCTCCACTGCTGTCCCAGCATGGGCTTGCTCCCTCTCCATAAACACGCTCCTGTCGTGTCCTGGAGCGGGAACGTGCAATCTTGACTGACATCATGCTATGAAAACCCCACTGTGAACCCAGCCTTCTGCTTATTTTGGGCACTTTGAGATGAAAGGCAAATAGTAATTATGGATGAGCACTACAGGAATACCACATAGGACTGAGAAGAAATCCTAGATGAAGTGTGGACATAGCCAATCTACTCTGGATGGTGCTACTGTGAGCAGTGTGGACATGAACCAGACAACGGCAGTTGGGTCAGGAGCCGGCATCCATTCTCTGATGTGATTCAAAGGCAATAAGGATGTACCCACTTAGGCTATCAGATTTGGTCTGGGCACCATACAGAGATGAGGAACTTCTCTAGTAGACACAGCATCTTTCTCCAGCATATCTAGTTATCTCACCATACCTCCGCTGCATCTCTGCTATGTTGGGCAGGGCTTTTGATAACCTGGACATCTTTCCTAGAACGGGTTGGAAACTAAGGACCATAACCAAGGGAATTATTTTGCCAGTGGACCATGGCAAGTTCAGTTGGCAAAGATTAGGGCTCCTAGAGACTCTTGCCCCTGTACAAGAGCCATTGCACACAAGGTTGAGTGCAGCAGTGTACAGAAGATGCCTGGGAAAAGGCTGGGAGGGATGGGGTGATAATAGGTGCTTTTTAGGAATAATCTCCCTCTAACACAAGACGAGACCACAATGAATGAGAAATGAGAGTCAATAGTACCACTTTAGATTCAGGCACTGTTTTTAAACAGACGTTGGCTGCTAACTTCTGCGTTTCTCCCCAAAAGGAGGAGAGACAGGATGGGGCGGGGAGGTGGGGAGGAATGAATAATGTGGCATTCTCTTTTTGCTAAGTGAGCTTTTAAAACCAAGGGACTGAAATCCAAATACCAGGGGGAAGCCTGGGGGAGAAATTACAGACAGCACCACTGCCCTCTGCCCTCGGTTAAGTGCTCCATTCCTTTATTGAAAAGGCAGTGCAAGCGGCTGAGTTAAAGCATGAAGAATAGGGTCACAATAGTCACTCCTTTTTCATTTAAACAACCAGTGCAATCATTTCACACTTGGCAGATCATTACTAAAAACCTACTCATAAATTCTGAATCAGTTGATTTAGAACATAAAATTACAGATTTAGACAACCGTAGAGAACCAGGAAATACTGAAAAGAGTATTATTTGGTATTTACATTAAATATGACATGGCAAACAAAAGGGTTTACTTTGGTGTTCTCTGCATGTGGGCAACATACTGAAGCCAGTAACATTCAAAACAGGATTATGCTCTCTTATCTACATTTTGAAGTCGTCTTTAAAGTCAATCAGTGCTTTGCGTATGCCTGAACTCCAGGAACTGATTTGCAGATCATTGTATGATGCCATTGATCTGGCTGAACTCTTATTTGCACCTGACTCATAACAGGGACATGCAACCTGACTCATTGCATGTCCCTGTTAAAAATCCTAAAGCCAAAGGCCACTAGCTTGGAAAATACCCCCGAGATGGTGGGCAACTGGCTCTGGGTAGTCCTGCTTGAGCAGGGGGGTTGGACAAGGTGACCTCCAGAGGTCCCTTCCAGCCTCAACCATTTGGTGGATTCTGTGATGATGAGAATGGAAAAATTAGGTGTTGATAGTGCTTAAACTGCCCGGAACAGATCAGAATACAAAGTTCATTTTATTCCTTCCTTTTACTTCCACCGTTAAACACATCTGCACTGCAAGACTTGATAGTGACCCCACCTGAGAGAGCATGTTCTAGCGTTCATGGTAGTCTGTGTTATAATTTTCCAATATAACATTAAGAAAGTAAATTTCCCAAAGAAGTTTAGCCTCAGAACCATGTCCTACATTTACCAGTTGACACAAATGTTGATCCCATGAATAAGTTAGGGGACGGTAAGGAATGTAGGGCTTGAAAGGATATTTTGGCCATTGAATCCATCCCATGTAATCACAGCAAATATTTTATGGACCAAAAATGTCAATATTGTAACCGGATCTCCCATCATAGGTCACTAAACATTTTCTAGTCCTCTGCAGTAGACTTTAGATCTCAGGCTTCAACTTTAATGTACCTGACCCAAGCACATGAGGGAGATCAACACCTCACCACATCTTCAGATCATGTAAGAGGATCCTAAAGACCTTGGAGGTAATTAATTGAGTAAATATTCTAGAAAGAAAAAAAGAAAACCCACACGGATGGTCCGGGCCAACATAAGGTGGAGAAAACCCATTCCAGTTTCCGAACTGGGCAGTTGTTTAACCCAGATTTGTGCTGAGAAACGCAAACCAGGTATGTGCTGGATCTCAGTTCTAGAAAACCACCAGTAGATTCAGTTCATCTTCTGTCTCCAGCTGTGGTTAATCTCTGATGAGCTGAGAAAGGTTAAAACAGCAGAAAAACCAATTAAACCTCTTGTGTCCAAACACTAACATTAGTGGAAATTTGCTCTAGGAGTCATAGCTAAATGTAGTAGTTCAGCTCTATTTTTAACAACACATATAAAGTTGATTGTCTTATACCAACTCTTTCACTTGTAGAAAATCAAGAAGGCACGTATAGAAATTCATGAGCCAGACTGTGGTCACAGCAATTTGTAATGCTGCCGTGAGGCAACAACAAAGATAAATGAAAGGGATACTCAACAGAGTAGCAGTTATGGGAAAAATGAGGGAAATAACAAGCTTTTTAGCCAAGAGGCTGGTTCTCTTCAGCTGAATTTTGAGTTTGGGTGGGGAAACTGTTCCTCATTTCACTTCATTCAGAATCAGGAAATTGTCCTCTGCTGGCGAGACAGACCGTGTTGTCTGTGGCACGCCAGTGCCAGGGGAAACGATCGGGGTAAGTCACCCTCCCTTCAGTAATGCTTGACCTGAGCCTCATGAATGGCCTTAGCAAGTGGTCCTTCATCCAGCCTGAAAATTTCCCTGTAAGAGGTGCCAACGCATCATGAAATGCCAGGAGTGATGCTGAAAGTTGGCTGCAAGTTATAACAGGTGAAGGGCTAGAAAGACAACGTGGATTCATGTGAAATCTGTGAAATGAGGAGGAGATACGACCCAAAGAACCGCTGATGCTCCAGCATTACTGGTAGGTCTGGATAGGCGTTGAAGAGAAGCAAGTTTCTGGAGAATCTCTCAGATCTGGTACAGAGGATGGACTCTGCTAAGTTTTACCAGATCCACAGGTCACTGAAGGGATCAAGTAGTTTCATTCCGTCTCCTTGAAAGAAGTGACTGTTGGCAGCAGGCCATGGCTGGCTGGCTCTGAAGGCTTTGAGCAGAGTCCATCACAGTTTGACCTGCCCGGAGTGAATAGTGACAGAAGGTGCATTTAAGCATCCGAGTGACCTGGGGACCTGGCGACTGGTAATGAAAGGTTTTAAGTTTTAACTGTCTGCAGCCCCTGGCCTACTTTGAGCCTCATGCTGAGTAGCAGAGGTCTGTAAAGACACAGTGCTTAAAATCTTAGGCTATAAAACATCTGCTGGCTTTAAAATGACTTAAATTGGTTATAGTCACACTGTGAAGCTGTTTGGTTCAGTCTCCTTGTTTAGATTATACCAGAGAATTGCATGGAAGGGAATTAGGTAAATAAAAAAATAAAATAAATAAAAAAGATGGTCCAAATCCTTCCATTCACATGGCAGGCTCTGAAAAGATCTTGCCTTTCCTCTGCTGGTACAGGACTATGGAGGCAGCACAGAGTCAGACAGCATTTGTCACCTTTCTGAAAGTTTGACAATTGGAGATGCACTAGATGATTATTGCAAAACCAGCCCCGTAGTAAAAAGAGTGCTGTTGCCCACAACTGCTGCAAAGACTGAACCTCTGGTACCAGCGAGCAGGGTGGTGAGGGACTGATACGAGACTACAGGCAGCTGTGTTCTGATAAATCAGCTCCTCCTGCAGCAGATCAAAAGCTATCACACCCTGTTCACATGAGAAAGGTCAGATAATCAGCATTCAGTCAGAAGGAGAGAAAAAAATGAGCCTGGAATTCATCAGTGTTAAAGCAAATGTTCTAAATTATGTATGGCGACTCATTTATCTGCATATTTCCATTCATAAGATGGTTGAGGTTGGTTTGGGAGGGAAAAAAATAAAACAAAGCTTCTGGTTTGGCCTAGTATCCAGAAACTACCCTTTGACTTGGAAACAAAGTTGTGCCAAAGAAATAAATATCTTCATACTCCTGAACAGTCCAGATGTTCCTCAGGGCATATTTAATAAGCCAAGAGATATACCAATTATTTTTCTGTAATGCCATAATCCCTTGACAAGTACTTCCTTCTGATGCATAATCTCCACAATAAAGTGCTGAAGAATAACAATAACCAGTTTTGATTAATCCTACCAAAAGACATAAAACCCCTACACCTGTGGTTTCAGAACAGCGATTGCATACTCCTGCAAGAATGAGAGGCTACATTAGTTCAGGGCAACATATGTAAGGGCTATGTATGAATGATATATGTGTATATGTCAAAGTGAACTTTGGTCTTTGGACCTGAAGTCCAGTTCCCTGTATTCTCAAGAAGTTCTATTGCACAGACCATTTCACAAGAACCTGGAAAATAGAGAAAAAGAGGAACTTTGAGAAGCTGTTCATCATCAACCACTCTCATATTGTTCCTGGCATATATTTTTCTGGTCTATAAAAATCTCCAGTGTAAGACACATTTCATACCTTATCCAGATAATGAATCCTAATGCTTCACCTTTCATTAGACTATTTATCCTAATGCCTAGCCTGTATTTCTTTATATAATTAAAGATTCATTCTCACTCTCCTGTCAGAGGCACCAAGAATAGATTATCCTCTTTGTAGCAGAATTTGTTTGCCATCTCTCTCTCTTTCTCTCCTCTTCTTGTCAGTATGAACAGCTCCAGATCTGTCAACCCCTCTCCCAGGGTACATGATCTGTAAACCTCTATGGGTTCTTCTAGTTCCACTTGTCTACATTTAGTCTACAACTTTCAAGTGTGGCACTCAAATCTAGAGAACCGAGGCACTTCCAGCAGTTGAGAAGAGCCAAAGGATTTGTGTCTCATTTCATATGGTCCAGTATGGTGTTTGGCTTTTTTGGCAGCACCGGGATGTTTATCTTGTGTTCTGGTTGGATCTGCCAAAGTCTCCCAGATACTGTGCGGAGGAGCAAAGGTTTAAGCAGTTGGATCCCATCTTCTATATGTCTAGTTTGATTTTTGCTGAGGTTTGTTATTTTGCACTTGTCCACACTGATTTTTCTCATACTTGTCCATCTCACAAAGCAGTTTTCCCACTCTTGTAATAGCTACAAAATGGGACAGGTATTCACTGATGAAAGACTGCAGGACTCGCTACAAACCCTGTGGAAAACTGCTCAATACATCACTTTAACAGCAAACCTTTGACAACTTCTTTCTGTGTCTGATTATTCAACTAGTTTTGCACCAATTCTACGATCGTTTCTTGCTGAGTCTGCTTCCATCACTTGTTTATGAGGATGTCATATGAGGTATTGTCAAAAGTCTCAAGTAAAAAAGGCATCTATTGTTGCTCCCTTCTTCACAGGCCTGTTATCCTGTCATAATGGGAGATTATATTTGCTTTACACAATTTCTTCTTAACAAATCTATATTGGCTCATACCCATTTCTTTATTATTTGCCAGGAAGATTATTGGATTGTTATTTACAAATTGCTCAACTATTTCTTTAAGGAGGGGAGTGTTTACATTTTCACTGTCTTCTGAGAACCGAAGTTAGCCCAGCTTCCTTCCCTTTCCTTTCCGCTCTCCTCACCCTTTAAAAATGGATGTTTACCCACTCTGCTCCACTCTTTTCATTATCCATCAAGCTCTATGTTAAAAGCAGCTGGGTTTTCCTCCCTGTTTGTCTGACTGAATGCTGCTTCTGCACCTCACTGCTCTGTCTGGTAGAAGCCTTTCCCTCTAATTTTCAGACTGGATTTATTTCTGGGTAGTTTACACCTACTTTCTCTTTTGCTAGGTCCGTCCTTTAACTTAAGTAACTCTTTCCCCCCACTGCTGTTTATCCCCAAGGAGATATTTGCAATTTCATCCCTTTCAGACTTCATTTTGCTAGACCAAACAGAAGAAGTGGTTACCTATTTTATTTTATTTTTTTCTTACATGAAATAGAATATCCTATCAATCCCCGGAATATATTTTCTGCACCTTTGCCTGTTGGATTTCCTCTTTCTTTGACATGTGCAACCTGAATTATCCCAAGCACACCAGGCGAGGGCTCAGCGGTCACCGATGGTGATGTAGCTGCAGGTCACATTTGCCTCTTCCATGGTTGTATCTGGCCAGTGTCTCGGTCCAGGAGTGACTCACACCTTTCTAACGTACACCGTAGAGCAGAAATCCTCATTTCTTTACCCCAAGATGCATGAGATCATTTTGTGCTACAGAGCATAATCCTTTTTTTATTATTTTGTTATGCTTCAAAGGCATGTGGTTATTGCTGTGTGATTTTTCCAGTTCTCTTTGTATTCATGCTGCTCTCCAGCTTTGTATCACCAGCATACTCCATGTCTTCACTCCGACTTTCTGTGCAAGACTTACTCACAGAAATATTTTACTGAGATCACTCTCCAGAGAAGTTTTGGAAGAGTCGACCCTGTTCCCTTTCTGCACTATGAGTTCTTCTTGCTCCTTCCCCACCTTATTGCACTGGTACCTTCCAGCTGTGTCTGCCTTGTCTGGAAATTTCTACCATGATATCAAACGTGAAATGCAGATAGAAGAGGGAACATTTGCTTCATTTCTTACATCTGTAGCATGAACTCTCAAATGAAACAAAGCCAGCAGGCACCCTTGGTAAGACCAGGGCTGAACCAGACACCTATCTGCTGTGTTAACGCAATTCTAGGCGCAGGGTTGTGTCCCACAGCAGCTTGCTATTTAGGACTAACATCCTACAGCAAGCTGTAAAATTCCCCACTATCTTTCCTGAGCAGAGAGAACCAATTGCTTTCACTTAATTAAAATAAGATGTCATGCTTTGGCCCTCACTCCCACGCACATTCAGCCCAAGCTCAACAGCAGCAGTTCTTGGAGCCTGATTTGTGGGGTGGTTTCATTTTTTTTGTTTTAGTTTGCTTTTTCTTCAGCAGCTCTTTGCATTCTTCTGATTTCTGAGTAGCATGTTATCAAGCTGATATGTGAGAATCATCATTTTAAGCTTACGTATCTTTGCAACAGCCCTATGCCTTGGGGAAATATATTATCCTGGGTTTTTTACAGGCAGTGAACTGAAGCACAGAAGCAAAGGGTCAAATCTGCTACTGCAGATTTATTCCAGTGCAATCCAGGGAAGCAGACAGCTGTATAAAACTGCAGTTACACAGTGATTAACCAAGCTATTTGATTTGTACTTAATGGTTTATTACAGTCTTCTTTTAGTTTTGCTATATTTACTAAATCTGCCATGGAGCAGCCTAGGGTCAGGATGCTAAATCAGCATAATGATATTCAAATACTGTGCTGTTGTGGAGAAACGAACATATTTTTACACGTCTGACCTGCTAAAATGAAATCTATGCTTCAGCAGGAGCACGGGTTACATGCACACAGAGCGGTGGGTGACACAGCTCCCCTGCAGTTTGCTCCCTAAGTACTAAAACCCTCTGCCTGCCTTAGTGCAGCATGGGAATGGATTATCCGAGGACACACTTTCAAGTGCCATTACTTTTAAAGGGAATTAGGCTGTCTGAAGTGTAATTTATATCTAACAAAATATGATAATTGACTCAGAGCTGGGTGCTTTGACCCATCTGACTTTGATGTTCATGTGTTTTCCCCGGTGCCAGGTCGCACTCACTGGTGACAGAATTTTCCACTTTTCATCCTTGCTTTGAGTTGACTGAAATCTGCCTTTTCTCTCAAACTGGACAGCTGCCGCCGTCTCCCTGCCTGTTGCAGAAAAAGGCTAAGCAGGTTTTCAGCTTCAGGGGTTTGCCGGAGGGAAGGATCAGTGAAACGGCAGCCAGAAAGATGCAAAATGCAGGTTCAAATTAAAAAAAAAAAACCCTTTCGGCTTGCCTGTGGATGTCCCTGAAAGGATCCTCTCCAAATGGCACCCCTTGTTTACCAGGGAGAGTTGTGCAAGGTGATTCCTGCAGTCAGAAACAATCTCTAGGAGATTTCTTGACTCACTGAACAAGCTGATTTACAGCCAGTGGAAGGTGAAATGTGAAAGTCTCTGTATGGGTGTTCTCGTTTTAGTGTCCGATGAGGGTTAAAGCCGCTAGGCCATAAATAACATCAATATGCTCCAAATTAAATCAGGCAGCTGCGAAGGGTCGGGCACCTCTTTACAGGATAGATGCTGGAGCATGTTAAAGTTGGCTGATTTGTGCCGATTCATTTAGTCCTACTTGGTACCTAATAATATTTACGAGCCACGCTGCGCTGGGAGAAGGTGAGGCAGCTCCTGTACCTCACAACACATTTAAATTGATGCAGTGTGAAGCTCCACAACCCTGCCTTGATGCCTCACCTTGCAGCAGGGCATGCAGATAATTCACCTGTGGTGCTTGGAAGGGGACGGGCAGGTGCTGGGGTTATGCGGGGCTGGTCTCTCTAATTAGATGCAGCCACTTCTTCACCACCTCACCGTCATCCATCAAAAAATGCCTGGGGAAACATAATTCCTTTGTAAGAGCATTGATTTTACCACTTATGGCATGAGGAAGCCCTGGCTTTCAGCTCTTGAATAGACCCTGGGGCTGATTTTGGTGCAGAGGGGAAGGGGAGCTGTTTTGTTAAGGAAGGCGCTGCTAAAAGCCAATGCTCAGAAATTATTGCTCTGTGCCCTTGTAGTGACCTTTTCTTTTAGCTATTCTCCTGTGCTCTAGAAGAAAAGAGATTTTGTGTGTTTGTTTACTTGCTCTCTCCTCTTTTCATCCCTCTTTTTCCCGGGTATTAGGGCCAGTGTGAAGACCTCAGCGCCGTGAAGCCAACCGAGTCCCAGGAGGGATGAGGCTCAAAGAATAAAACCAAGGCTTGTAAACCCAAAGCACATCCCAGGGCAGCCAGGTTCTGACTGTCTCAGTCTATTTTCAATCAGTTGCAACATAAATGGTTTAGGATGATGACAAACCTTTGGCCACAGCTCCCGGGGAATTGGCTCCCTCCTGGTGCCACAGGTGTTGGCTGTCTTACCCATATCATTATCTAGCTGGAAAACGTGCAGGGATGCTAATTTAAATGTCAGCTCTGCTTAGTATTTTATCATCAAAAGGACATTGTGCAGCTAGTTTGTGACCCGCACAATTTATCTCAGGGGATGCCTCCTCTGGTGACCCAAAGTTGGTGGCGGCTCAGCACAGACTGAACGTAAAAGTGGAATTTTATTAAACCGCTGTTTAAGGATGAATCCAGCTGAAAACCACCTCCAGAGCTGCCTGGACCCCCTTCCGACTGTTTAAAACAAGTGTCGCTAAATCAGACAAATGCCGGTGCTGGGACACAGCAGG
Source organism: Fregata magnificens (assembly GCA_013389945.1). Lineage (NCBI taxonomy): Eukaryota > Metazoa > Chordata > Aves > Suliformes > Fregatidae > Fregata > Fregata magnificens. The sequence goes on from WAAD01014649.1 coordinate 17,701, forward strand.
CACTAATTTAACCCATATGCTCTGGGAGTGTTCCTACATCTGTTTGTTCTGGGCAGAACTAAATAGTGGAATTAAATTTTTTTCTCCCCCCTATCAAGTAAAATTGTATCACAAGCTAGCCATGCAATTTTAAGCCCACTGGAAGGTAAATAAAGAGGACAATTTTTGGCTCAGGAGAGCACCAGTAGTAGCTCACTAATTGGTGTTAGCGTAGTGGAAATGACTGAAAAGCTGCTGAACAGTTCAGGGCTGGAAATCAGGGGTAAACTAGGCTGGGTTGGAAACAACTGCAGCATGAAGGACTTGTCCTGAGACAGATGAGTTATTTATTACATGAAGCAAAATCTTTTGGTCTCTGTAGGAATTTGCCTCAACATTCCCCTCTCTCCCCATAGCCCAGGCTATCCCAGTGTGTCCAGCGGAACGCTACTACCTCTCCAGTGAAGCCTTCCCCCTCCTTACCTTCACAGAGCCTGGCCACAACATTATTGCTGCTTTTGTGGAATATTTATGCTTCCCAGAGTCTGTCCTTTCTCTAGCCCCTTCATCAAATGTCTTTACTCTTTGCCATCTCGTTCCTTCACTATTTCATTGTACATACAGTCTTTTAGTTCTCTTACTTATGATCTTGTCTCGTTCTTTAATAGCTCGACAACTAAGAAAGGGATAAGACAAAGTAAGACCAAAAGCTATTCCTATTCTTTTAAAGCTAGTATGTAAAAAAGAAATCAATGTAATATCAATACCTGATAGGAATATATAGCTCACATACATAAGTATAAAAGCTTTACGTATAACCAAGGTCAGGTTTCCAAATGCCGAATGTTTAGTGTTTGTATTATCTACTTTATTGTTATCATTATGTTCCAGAATGTATTTAAAGCTTAGTCATAGAAAATGAACATGGAATATCCACCTCAACTGAAATTTCACAATTTTATGATTAAATTGGTATGAAAACAATCTCAAAACACTTTGCAAGAAGAGATTTCAAAGTTTCTTTTTGAGTATGTGAAAACGACCTTAATGGCATATCTTCTTCCAGTAATTTCAGGCTGTGTCACTTCAGTAGTTCAAAAGGTGCATATAAACAGTGAAATGGTAGTTTGATCATATAAGTGCATACCATATTAAAATAGTAGCCTTTTTATAATAATCGTGGTTATTTTCATGTTGCTTGCTATTGTAAAGGGACGTCCAAATAAACTAATCCTTATTAAGGCAGGGAAGATTGTAATGAACACTTAACTGGGCTTTCTGAAAAATAGTGAATATGGATTTTCATCAATAATTCTGCTTCTCACCTAATGACTTCAAGCTGAACATATCTTTTTGGAAAGACATTTAGTCTTGATTTAGCAACTCCCAAATGAAAAAGAATTTACCATGAGCCTCAGTAATTTGTTCCAATGTTTAATTATCATGCCTTAAATATGTACATCTTATTTTCAGCTTGCATGAGGTTTACTCATATATTAATTGTATATTTGATTGTAATTCGCCCTATCTTAGCAAGTTAAATGCATTGCATTTATTTTTTTTTAATTCCCTGATTGGATGACATCTTTAAATAACCAACTTAGCATGAATTATGAAGTTTTACAATCAATTATACAAATGCAAAATTCAAGAATCGAACTTCAGCTAAGCCATCCACAGAGAGTTTATTCTGCAGTAGCCCTCCAGTTTTTGAATATGTGCAGGAACGAAATATCAAAGAAACCCTACCACAACATGGCTTTATTCAAGCATACCAATTTCTTACTGTTTCTTTTCCTGCTGATTTACTCAAAAAGCACGGAAATGCCTCCAGTGTGTAGACACCAGAGCCTGTGAGTACTGAGTTGTGATCATCTGATTAAGACTGGTGGAAGCTACTGCTGGCTCATATCCCTTAACCATTTTGTTATACTGCTGCCTAAAAGTATCATATTGTGAGATGACCATATTTTGTGATGCTCTTAAATATTTTGGGAAAGGATCAGTAGGTTTCGAGGCATTACATTGTGCCGAGCAGTGCAGAATAGGACCAAAGACGTCTATGGCAGATGTGCTGCCACCGCAATAGCCTTGTCACCTACTCCTTTTCTATGTTGTCTGCAGAGGTTTTCAGCTCTTCCATGGTATCTACATATTGGTTTTGGTGGTTAGAAATTAACTCTGTGAGTCCATGCAGAAATATGCATAATCAAAATAGTCCCACTAGAGTACTGATTAATGTCCTGGCTTGCACTATTTGCATATATTGTGATTTTTAAAAATTTTTGGTTTTTCTTAATTTCTGTTTAGACCTGGCTTCCACAGATTGCTCGATGTTATACACAGTCCTTCCTCTCTGGATGAAAAAGATCCATATGAGATACATCTACAGTTTTATTGAAAACTTACTTGAATATTGCAATGCCAAAAGGACAGTTAGCCGAGAAGGCTCCTCCAGCTTCAATGAGATCAGTTTTCTTTATGTTGTTGGAGCAGCATGATAGAAAGTCTGGATTTTCTTATAGTAGATACTATACTATACAGAGACTTAGGTAGTGGGGACACCTAAATTTTTAGATAAATTAGTAAAGAGATGGATTGCTGAGCACAAATCTTGAATTAATTTCCCTCTTACACAGGCAGTTCTCCAGAAGGTCCCTCAATCAAGTGAAAGGTATCTTTGAAATGTTGTGATAACTGTGCACAGTTTCCAGACATTGATAACTCTGAAACCTAATGGTGACACTCTAAATATTTTGATTGCCATTACTTTACAGGTCTTGATCAGGAAGGCAGAGAGTGAAATAATTGGGCATATGCATTGGTTCCTACAGCTGATAGCAATAAGACTTCAGTTCATTTGCAGTGTGTTCCTGAATAAGCATGAAAGTATCCAGAGAACTTTCCTGACTCAGGAAATAAGCCCTGATATGGGATTTGGGAAATAGGCCCTTATACAGAGAGATAATGTAGAGATAATATAGATGTCTGAGATAAAAATGGCATTATTTTTCTGGCCTCTTTTCATTAACTAAAAAGGGAACCTAAGATGAGAAACTCATATGTAAATGAAATGAGATGAATTCTTATCCATGTTCCACGTGCATGCTTTGATTTGTACAAAAGAATCAGAGAAAGGAAAAAAAATTAAATGAATGTAGATGAAACTTGAAAAAAAGACTAACATTCTCATTGAGATGTTAACCTTCATTGAGGTGTGTATAATTCCATCAGGATTCCCCAGATTCGTCTTGCTTTTCAACCAAATATTTTATGAAACAAATGATTCACTAATCAATTTAATTCTCGTTGGCGTGACGGGATTTGGAGAGGGTTGGAAAGGATGCATGCTGTGGGGGCCAAGGTGGCACTAGAAGTGGGACAATGTTCTGTGTTGCAGTTGGCAGGATCATAAAGCAGGGAATAAGAGGACAAAGATTAATCAGAGAGAAGCTGGTGTCAAGGAAGAGCAGAAAGGCAAGGAAAAGACACCAGGCACGCTGGGTGGGAGGCATCTGCTCCGATTTAAGTACCTAAAAGGTGGATCTCTAGGTTAGAGCTGACCCCCTACATCACTCTTGCAGTCGAAGGGAATAAATAAGTGACCCCAGGGAACAATGATGTTTCCAGCCTTTCATGTGGATAATGTTCATTGCCTTATGCATCAGTCTTTCTCCACTGACTACTAAAGAGAGCCTGGTGTGATTACTTTGAGGGTAGATGAATCCCCTGTCCCTAGTACAGACCATATTCCCTCCCAAAAGATGATGTGGAAGGAGCAGCTGATTTGTCTAATCTATTCTTAACAACTTTCTAAGAAAGGAATTCTGTAACTGCAGACAGCCTCTTAGCAGCAATCTGCAGAGGGTTTTTCCTGTTATCCAATTTAAGTCTTTGCTGTTGGACATCATTTGGATTGCACCTTGCACAGGATTACATGACAGGCCATGCAAAATGACTGATCACAACTTTATTACTGTCTTTATTGCATGTTGCCACACCTGTGCTCCTTTTCCTTTTCCTGCCTAAATAAGCTCAATCCGCTTAATTTTCCCGCAAACTTTCTTTGAACTTTTATCCTATTTCCCTGTTCCATGATCTGGGACAGTTCATGGTCCTCAATTCATTATAAATTCAGTTTCCATACCTCTGTCAGCTTTCCAACCTCACTTGGACTCACAACAGGTGAGTTCCTGCCAGAGCTTCAGCCTAGGGAAGAACAGAAAACCTGCATTTAACGTTAGCATGGGAACGTTTTCCATAATCCAAAGTTGTGTATTTTTTGTCATTAGCTACAGGCATCCTTCTCTCACCTGCTCCCACAGGACTATATCTTGAGATGTGCAAGTGTGTCACTGTGAGAGCATGCTTCACGGAGCTGCAATCTGAATAGCATCTGGGGAGATGCCTTGGATCCTCTTCTACTTAAACGAAGCGGCCAAGAGATAAATGTAACAAAGCACCACATAGAAATGCTTGATTCTTAGCGCATGCTATGAGACACACATATATAATCCAGGCAGTAAATTGGGTTAATGGGTGTAAACAAAAGGTTAATGTTCAGAGGGGAGAAAAGGGCTGTAAAATGCAGGGCGAGGGGGTAATATTATATGGCAGAATATAAATCCCCCACGCTCTCTCTGGGGAGATGTCACTGTTGAGATCCCCAGTGATGTATTTCCTGGCCTGGATCCAAGGGAGCTGAGAGGTAGAAGAGAGCAGGTCATCCCCTTCTGTGGTCAGAATGTTTAAGTAAATACTTAGTTTAGTTTCTGAAGACAAGTCGTACATACTCTGGAAAAGCCCGTTACTAACTGGGGGTTACTTAGTGTGTAAGAGCCACATTACACTGATGTGTTGTGGCCAGTTTTCTAAGCTGGACAAGGTTTCTGTGCTTCAAGGCACCTGAAAGCTGGAGATGGGACACTGGACAGGATTTAGCTGTGCCCCTAACTGCACTGAAAAATGTCCAAGGTTCCTGGGTAGTGTGGCCTGCTTATCCTTTCAGGTTTATTGCATTGCAAAGCTGGAGTCCAGAAGAAGTCCCAGTCAAACAAGCGTGGATTATTTTGTGTTTTTCACCTCCTGCTATATAACATGGGGTGTGGTCTGCTCGCCAAAGCATTGTCTGGGCATTTCCATCTAGTGCATTTCATTGTTCTCATTACAAGACAAACATTCTTGATCATTTCTATTCATTGCCTGTGGTGCTTTTGCAGCTTGGGAGACTAAATGTCTTAAGCTTGGAAGACCCTTAGGTGATTGCTCTTGTGAGGAAGAGGTTTCAGTGATGGCCAGGGGGCCTTCTGGTGCTCTGTTCTTATATTATTTGTTTATACTATCATCTTTGCTTGGATGTTCAAATCACAATCCTATCTCAGGACCATGCAATCCCAAGAAGTCTCTCTTAGCAGTAGATTAATCTGTGGTTCGCACTTCCCACCATCAGCTTCTCAGTATATTCAACATCCTTCTCTACTGCAGTTATCTTCCAGGGTCCTGGTTTCTCCGATTGCTTGCTCTGACCCTGTTTCCAGAATCAGGGGAAAGGAGAAGTGTGGAGGTGTCTAATCTAGTACACTTCTCTCCATGGTTGAACCAGATCACTATAAATTAGCCGATAGGATGCTTTCCCCAAGTTTCTGCTTTCCCAAGTCCCTTTGATAACAGTGGGATGGACTCCATGTAAATGAGATGGGTTTTTTCTTTTTTTCTGTTTACCTTATAGCCTTTTATTAGGTCAGGATGCAAGATTTCCTGGAAAGAGAGACTTGGAAACATGCAGGGGGTAAAGTAAGGGGTTAAGATTAATTCTGTTTACTCATATGTGGTAACTGGTGCAGAATCAAGTAGATCATGACCTCATTTCTGATGTTAACAGAGATTTGTTATGAGAATATGACCTTCAGGTTCAACGACTAAAAAGAAGCATCTGTTTATTTTCTTTTCTATACATTTGCATTTCACTGGTTTTTTTTCCTTGTGTTTAGGTTTCTATTGATTGCTGTTTGACACACATCACATTTGTATAGTTCATGGTGAATTCCTCATTTGTCTAAGTATTTGCTCACATCAGTGTGCTCCTTGTTCTGTTTTAATTGAATGCCTGGCAAAGTAAGTGTTCTTGAGTCACAAGTAGATATTCATCAATGATAAGAGTAAAAAGACTAGATGCCCCTGGATGGTTTCTTTATTTATTACAGTGAATGTGATTTAGATGCATGGAAATACATGAAGATCCAGAAAAAAGATAGTTACAAATTAATGCAGAGAGACAAACAGCAGTCTGGAGCTGACAGCATGTTCTCTGCATGGGTCCTGTTTTTCTAATGAGAAGTTTGACATCAAACAGCAAGACCTGTGCTGACTCTTTTGAGCTTTGCTTATGTGACTTTCAAGATTTTCTACCTGGACCAGGTCATCACAGTTGGAATAACCCATGGCCCACATGCTTGCAAAATCCTCCCTGATTTTTTCTTCATTTTCCTGGGAGTGGGGACATGAAAGCATAAGATTAGCTTTTGCAGCTCCTGCCTATTGGAACTCATCTGAGCTGTGGTGACTTATGAATTGTCTGGAGAGAGGATGATGCTTACCTGTGCACTTCCACCAGCGGCAAAGCACAGTGCTTGTCTTATAGGATCAATTGGATTAGCAAAGTGTGAGCTCATGGGATCGCTCTCTTAACGTGAAGGAAAGAAAACAAAAATATTGCTGGAAATAATCAGTCCAAAAAAATTCAGAAGAAACCATGACTGTGTTGTGGTTTAACCCCAGCCAGAAACTAAGCACCACCCAGCCGCTCGCTCACTCCTCCCCGGTGCGATGGGGGAGAGAATCAGAAGGGTAAAAGTGAAACTCACGGGTTGAGACAAAGCCAGTTTCATAGGTAAAGCAAAAGCTGCGCGCGCAAGCAAAGCAAAACACAGAATTCATTCCCTACTTCCCATTGGCAGGCAGGCGTTCAGCCGTCTCCAGGAAAGCAGGGCTCCATCACGCGTAACAGTTACTGGGGAAGACAAACTCCATCACTCCAAACGTCTGCCCCTTCCTTCTTCTTCCCCCACTTTTATATGCTGAGCATGACGTCCTATGGTACGGAATATCCCTTTGGTCAGTTGGGGTCAGCTGTCCCAGCCGTGTCCCCTCCCAGCTTCTTGTGCACCTGGCAGAGCATGGGAAGCTGAAAAAGTCCTTGATTAGTGTAAGCACTGCTTAGCAACCACTAAAACATCTTCACATTATCAACACTGTTTTTAGCACAAATCCAAAACATAGTCCCATACTAGCTACTATGAAGAAAATTAACTCTATCCCAGCCAAAACCAGCACAACTGCTTCAGTTCACTATACCGATATGGCCAGATCCAAACTAAATACACTCTCTGGTTTTCTTTTAAAATGGTGTCACAGATCTTAATCTCCATATTCAGGATTTTCAGCTGACTCTGCCCTGCTCTCTCAGGGCTGTCAGTGGGTGTATACCCTGGCAGCAACTCCAACATGAACAACAAAAGAAATAACATTGCAGGGTAAAAGACAGAAATTTATTACTGATATACTTGCACACACCCTCCCACCACTACCAAGGCTGTTTGCAATAGGGGTGAGCCTCTTTAAGTTAAAATTGCACTTTAGAGCAAGACTTCAATGTTTGTAAAATCTATAGGAATCACTAGCACTTTCCTTCCATGAAGGTCAAACAAATACTTTTAATTATTGCAGGTTATAACACCCTTGGCCAGGCTGGGTGAATACCTAAGTATTCCACACACATTTACTTCCATTTTTAAAGGAAATTACTTTGCCTGTTTCCAATCTTTTGTCTGCTTTCTATGAATACTCTAGTGAATCAGCTTTATCTCAAAATGCTCATTTTTAATTTGAAGGGCACGTATCAATTGCAAATTAACCACACTGCCACCTGCATTCATATTGTCCCCAGGGAGGACTCAGTATGTAGGAATGTCATTGCAGGAGTTGCCGAGCACCAAGATGCATTTGAAGACTCAGGCTCAGAGGCCCCAGCAGTGCAAAAAACTTCATACCTCTAAATGTAGGTGCTGTAGCTGGTTCCTCAGTGTCATGCAGGTGCAATTTTACTGATCGATTAATGCGTAACTCAATAGCTACACAGAAATAGCACAGGACCAGCAATAGAAGTGTGCGTTGAGAATGCACCCAATGGGGAATTCAAAGATCATAATACTATGTATTAATTGATAAATAAACCCATGAACCATTCTGAGTAATAGATAGTTATCAGAATATGACATGCTGAAATTGGAAACAAGGCAAACTGTTCACTACACAATACAGGATGGAGAAATGTGAATGTTCAACTACAGAGGCAAGGAAAATTGGATGTGCTCCAGGGAGCTCATGATCCATGCATTTCATGAGATGAAACAGATGGATGAAGCAGACACATGGAGTGGGTAGGAGGAGGTAGGAGGATGTGTTAAAGGAAATGGCTTTGTAGAATTAGCAGCACTTCATTTTTTACCACAGTTCTCCCTATGACATCAAAGGAGTCACTTAAGAACAGGGTTGGGCTTTTTTTTTAAAAAAAATAATGCCCAAACAGGTGTTTGGAGGAATTTTAAAAAGTGAGGAATTTGGGAACTCTAATGGAAACCATGAGGATTTGGGGATGTTTGTTCTTCTGGCATTGCTAACTGTCTCTGATCCTGATGTCCAAAAGGTAATGGACAGAGTCACTGATTGAAACGGGCTTTGGAATTAGGCCCTACACTCTTGGTGTTATTGGATTTATGGAAATAAATCATTCCTAATCAGACCTAAGTTATAAGGTATTAAAGAAACTAAAAACCCCAAACCGCCATCACACGTACATACTTGTCATGGTTAGATACCTTTACATGTCCCTCCTCATGTGAGAAATGACACTGGCATCTCCAGAGTTATTGCTGTGCTTAATCACAGGGGCTGATTATGCGTGAAATATTTCTATTCATTCTTGCTAGAAATGTCCTAAACAGCTAGCTGGATGCCCAAGGCAAGGAATTATCTTTCAACTAGTCCTGCCTTTTAGAAACGAATTACATTTTTCCACTCCAATTCTTCCCCAACTTCTGTATCCCTGCAAAGCAGGAACTTGCCTTTTTGTACCTCTAAACCAGCATATTGCAGAGGGTTTCTGCTGTCCCAGTGAAACAATAGGCCTCTTTGCATCCCAGGCATTGGTATTAATTGATGGTTGTTTAGAAACAAGAAACAGGAGAAAAAAACAAGTACGTGAGCTTCTGATGTTCAGAAATCATCAGAAACGAGTTCACCTCTGGTTAGTTAATAAGGGTAGGATCTGGCTGAGAGAAAGACAGGCAAGCTCGATTCAGGTTCATACGTGTTGCCTGGTGTAATCTGAGAGGCCCCAGCATACATGAGACATCTGTGCAAGCTAATAAATATGATCTAGGATTAATGGGAGACTTGTACCCTTCTAAAGCAGGTGTTGGAGACCAGCCCTCATGGTCTGGGGCCTCTTAAATCACATCAGACACTGGTTTCAGCAACTAAATTGTGTCCTCGATCTCTAGTGACTGCGACAGGGATTCAGGCACCCAGTGCATGTACAAGACTAGGTGCCTTTAATCTGCGATCAGATCACTCTTATCCTAACTATGCACTTCTCCTTCTCCCCTTGCTCCATGCACTTTTTCCCAATGCTCTTTAGGGACCATGCCCCTGCACAGTCCCTGTGAGCTGGGAACTGACTGCAGAGGCAATTCGGCTCGCAGTGCCCCTGGGAATGCAAGACCTCAGAGGCACGAGCACATCATGCCTTAGCAAATCACTGCAGCACTTTTCCATGTTCATGCTGTGTTCATGCTACGCTCATGCCATGTTCCCATGTCCAGCAGGCGTGAAGCAATTTGACATGAGTCGGCATTCGCAGCAGTGAATCGGCTCTTGCATAGGACCCCAACTTTAGGTTGGTGGAAGGTTGGAGTTTGCTTGATGGTCCTTTCATACGCATTACAGTGCAAACTCCCTGCCTCCTCCACATTATTTTCACTATTGTTGACGGATTTTTGAGGGCTTTTTCATCCTCTCCTGCCTACTTACAAGTTGTAGTCACTAACCATTAGCCATCCACCAATGAAAAGGCTTCTTTCACAAAACTCCTTAGTTATGGACTACTCTTCGTCTTCCTTTCAAACTTCAGAGAGAAAGCTCTGCTGAAATGCCTACAGAAAAATTCCCAAGAGGCGATGGATAGAGGCAGGAGAGAAGGGACATCAGATCATGTTTTTCTGTTTCTATTAAAATATGTTTCCATGATTCACAACAATGCACTCGTGCCTACATGTGATTGAAGTAAGTTTGCAAACTCTTTGCTCCAGCTGTTGCTCTGCCTTTTCTTTTCATCTTGCTGTTTGTCATGTATTCACTTTCTGCATCTTGTCTTTTTTGACATTTTAGCTATCTCAAGGGGCAACACTGGCACACATCACCATAATAGAAATAAAAGCTGGAAAGATCGAGATCTGAGACCTGCCTATTCCTGAGGCATTGCAATGCAACATCATGAGAGATGTAGCTTGGCTGGATCCTCAGGAGATCATAAGAAACCTGGAACCATAGCTCCTGAGAATAACTGAGTTGATGAAAGCAGACAAACATGTATGCACTTCTTTTTCTGGTGAAAAATTCTGTCAGAAATTGACATTTTTTCTTTGCATGTGGTTAAGATGAAATTTTGTTCTCCAGTAGAGAAGTAACATTTTATTTAAGGTTTTTTGATTAATAGCTCTGGCCATCTACATTGACACATACTTCACACAATGCAAGTGGAAACTCCTGAGTGATTCTTTCCAAATTCCTAATGAGTTTCAGCTCAGGATGAACTAAAACCTGTAGATTTGGGTCAGCCTCTCCATCAGTCCAGACTGGCCCAGCTCTGATACAATCAGTTAAACCGTATCAGTTTACATTAGCATAAAATTTGACCCAAAATTTCAGACTGAGACACACTCAATGCAATTCCTGTCATCAGTGCTACTGAATGCATGGTTCAGAAATCACCAGCTACCTTTTCAATTTAAACCTGCTTCAGGTAGCAGACCAGCTCCTGAGTTGAAGTCTGCTCTCTGGGTCTTACTGCCGGAACAAAAAACATCCAACCGGCATAATGCATTGAGAGCAATTTCCTTCTGCTTGCATAACCCATCTGCAGGAGCTAAGGCATTTCCCAAATATTTTATAACCAACAAATAAAATATATCAAAACTAGTCCAACGTATCAAACCATTTTGGGTAGCTTTACAAAAATATTTGGCTACTAATTTTCAAGCACTTTAGGGGGAAAAACAAAAGACACCATTTAACATGTACTGAGAAACTGTCATGACAGGTCACGCATGCAGTAAATACCATCCCCAGCTGGAAGAGCTTCAGCAGCTGTATAGCCAAGAACAGCGCCTGCTAATGCATAGCCAGCCTCTGTCCTTGGAGGCAGCTGGCTCAGGATACTCAGGCTTATGAGTCTGCTAGGCTGGTTGAATTCATGTTAGATACAAAGGATGCTCACAGCTTTAGGGCCCTGCAGCTCAGTTCCCCCAGCTGCAGGGATGACGTGCTGCTGGTATCACCTTAGGGTTTTGAAAAGCACCTAAAAATACAATATGCTCACTCTCCAATTGACAGAAGCGATTCAGTCTCCCAGGCGCTCTTAAAAAATCCCACCAGCATGGTTGTGGGGTTGCAACAGGCACTGATGCTGAGACAGGCAGCAATCATTTTTAAATTGGGGGTTGACAATCTGATGTTGGGGCTGCAAGAACAAAGAAAGAAGCCTGAACATATCGAACCGGAGACATTCCTCCTGAGCCGTGGAAAAATAATAGCTTGACATTTTTAAGTGTCAGTAGCCATAGCAGGGAGACAGCTGAAGGGGACAGCAGTAGAATACCTGGTTGATTGCTCTGCTTCGTGTAGGCACAGTAACCTTCTTCTAATTCCAGCTGCATATACATTTTCTTCTGATCATAAGGTATTGAAAATGACTTGAAAAAACAAACCCACCAAACCCTCCCATCCCTCCTCGATTTTGTTAATGAGGTCATTAAAAAGACCCATGAAACACTTGCAAACAAGCGCGGCAGTGGCAATATCAGAGTGGCCTGAGCATAGAGAAAGGCTATTAGGGAAACGAGTGTGCTTATTACATCTTTGAAAGCAATTGTCACCCCTTTAGCTACGACGCTGAAGAGACTTGAAAGTAAGGTGTGTACTGAGGAGCAGAAATGGTCTAGTGTAATGTAGCCTGAGAAATCCTTCCTGTCACAGGACAATGGTATCTCATTTTCTGCTGAGATTATCTCCTCTGTCCTGCATCAGGGAGCATCTTCCCAAGAGAGAGAGATGATGCCTTCAGCCCTTCTCAGACAGTGGTCCCCCAGGGCAGCAGTGGGACCTGGTACAGATCACAGCTTCATGGCCTGCAACCTGTACCCCCATGAGTTGTCAGGGAATAAGGAAAAAGAAAATCTAGAAAACCTCTGGCATGAGAAGGTGGAGTCTCAGCTCTAGATTTTGAGGTTGAAACATTTTAAGATTTTAAAGAACCTCTGTTTTTATATGTCCCAGCTGAGACACTTGTAGAGAGCTGATCTTTTTTCGCAGAATTTTACAGGCGTTTGCTCACTGGGAATAACTTTGTTTCGTTTGTCTAGTTCCTGACCTATTAGTGTGCTGAAGCACAAAACCAGGAAGGTTACAGCACTGTGGGTGTGCAGGAATCGGCACTTTCTGCAGATTAAATTGTCTGCAATGCCACATTTTGGGTCTACATGAGAACGGGGTTCAGCATTAAGAAAAATTTGATCTTCTGGGTAGATGTAATACAAACTGAAGGCACATGCTGAAGTTTTGTACATCTGGGAAGATTTTTTTGTTTCACTCTCTTCCTTTCTCAGGTGTCGGCATCAAAGGCCATAGGATAAAAGGAAGAACACCCCTGTAGAAGGTACCACTTACAATTCTGATATTTGGATGCCCTTTTCCTGCCATTTCCAGCTTGCAGCCCTTTCCCGTTACGGAGGAAGCCCCACACACTGCACACCAGCCCTCCCCTCCAATGCAGCAGCTAGTGACACAGAACTAACCCTCCCTGTGTGCACAGAGGTGAAGCACACGGGCATTTGAACTGTCTTTGCTCTTATTTGGGGAATTAGAAATTGCTTTAATTTTCCATTGGGAAATAAATATGTGCCATCCTGCCCCGAAGCTGTGTTAAGTGCACAATAGCTCTGACATTGCTGTTGTGCACTCAGCTGCCACATAAGTCACTGCCATCTCTTGACTCAGAGAAGTTTTCATCATTAAAAGTTGAAAAAAAAGCACAAGGGGAGAGAAGAAAGAGAGGGAAAGGTGGACTTTCTGGGCTTCTTTCAGAACTGAAATTAAAACTGTGCATTTCTGTAAGGACAGTGATCCCTCCACCCACGCTCCCTTTCTAATGATCAACACTTTCTGTAGCTCAAAGGATGTTCTCCCTCTCTCCCTCACTTCAGAAATGGAAGAAATAATCAGCTCAAGCCATGACAAAAGTCATGCTTGACGATTGATAGATTTTCACAAATATTTTGCCTCATTTACTGAATTGCCTGAGTAGTTCCTCCAAATCACAGCATCGAAGTGGTGACTGTAAGGTTTGTTTCAAAATCTCAACCAGGTTTCATTGTACCGTATCATACTGTAATAACAGACTAAGTTTCAGACTTTTCTGCATCCAGAATTGGCATGGTTTTCTAAGCAAAAGCTGAACAATATAAAATTGGACCTGACCTTTGCCCTCAGGTCATGGAAAAAAATATCAAGGTTTGAAGAACTAAGCATTTATTCCTTCTACTGCCAAGTCTACTTTGAATAATCTGGATGCCAAATATGGGAGAATCAGGGATCCCATCCGTCTTTCCAAGACAGTCCTTGTGGTTGATGACATGATGAATGAAGGAAAAGGAAACTGTGAAAAATGAAGGACAGGCATTTTTTTGGCGTTGAAGCATGCCTGCATGGAAAGGCAAAGGCAAACTGATGCTCTGTACTGATCAAACACAAATTTGCTCCCCTCAATACACATCGGCATGGCCCACTCTAACACCATTGCAGACTGAGCGCTTGGACACAGACAGAGGAAGTGAGGTCCATTTTCATTCTTGCACACTTATACTGTCAGTCATGGATATTTTGTAGAAACTTTGCCTTTGCGAGAGGAAGAACAGGCAAAATGAGACACTTCAGTGTTGAGTAGTGATCAGAACAAGCTGGCACCTGCATTTCGCAAATTTATTCTGAGGATATTTCTCTGTGGATATGGGCAAATCGCCTGGTCTGCCTTCTTTCTGGGAGTTAGAAAACAATTTTAACTAACAGGAGAAAAAATTACGAAGAAGAAAGAGTCCTTTATTTTATGAAGAGGTATCTGGTGCTTTCTAAAGCATCTAGTCCTAGCCACCGTTGAAGACTTGGTAATGAGCTGGGTGGATCATGCTTCTGGAATAGTATCTGCCAAAACTGTTTGGTTCTTACCTCTTGGCATTGCAGCTGCTGGGCATAGTTTCGTCTGTGCTTCCCCTCTTCTCCTCTCTTTCACTTTACACCTTTGTTTTCCATTAATCGTTTTTTTACTAAGAGGGGACCTCCCTTTTAGCTGGTCATGATAACCTGGATTTTTGACTGATAGGAGTAATGCCTTGATACAAAGCAACTTTTCCAGGTTCTTTGGTTACTTGTTAGCTAAAATTTTATTCCAAGATAATTCCTTGACTGTTTTTTTTTTTGGCTTAGTGTTCAAAACTTCACTATCTACCTCAGTTTCTGTTTTCAGTGCTTTTCCCAAGCTCAGTCTCACGTACTGGCCAGATTGCTCAAGGTCTGATTAAAGTGACAGTTCATGGGTTCCTAAAAGTGTGTGTTTCTCAGCCTGATTGTGTGATCCTTTGACTATTTAGAAACATCAGAAAAATTATAATCCATTCCACATGGTAGAGGCACACGTCCCACAGTGCTAAAACAAGAAAGGTATGGTTGCAGAAGCTCAGGGATAGGATGTGCTGCTCACATGCATATGTTCCTCTTCTGCAAAGGGCTGTCTCATGGCATTGTGATCTGACAGATCTGACAGAAAGCTACTCTGCTTTACAGCAATCATTATTTTAAGTCCATGGTAGTGCAGATGAGGTGGCTTTTGACAAAAAGTGGAAGGAAATCACTTGGTCCTGTGCATAAAGCTCTGGACTGACAAGGTGGGGTTCAGATCTTAACTCTGCGATAGCCTTTCTGGATAACAACAAAGTCAGTCCAGCTGCCTCAACATCCAGATACAGTCATTGGAGATGGTCCAGGGCATTCTGCCAGGTCTCTACTTGCTGGTCGAGAAGGGCAGAGGCTTTCCTTCAATCCTGTCTTATAACTTCCAGCCTGGTTTGGATGTTTTGGTGATATGGTAGTTCATGCAGCTGAATTGATAGTCACTGGGATCTGACCTGTAATCCACTGTCTCTACTCAAAGACTTTCATTTAATTGAATAGTTTGGGCTCTTCTCATGCCTGTGCCCAACTTGGCACATACCAAAAGAGAATAGTGACACTGAAGATGGTGTTCAGTTTGCAAATTCATGAACTGTAATGAGAGTTTAGACACCTACCTCACCTGCAGGTCCCTTAAGAAAGATATCTGACTTCAGCTATTTTCATCTGTGAGTTGAATCCTACCCTTGTATTATTCGTTTGTCACCTATTAGGAAGTGTTTGTTCTCATGAGTTTGTGCAGTGCCCAGAGCAGAAGGATCCCGATCCTGATTGAGATCCCCAGAAGCTGCAGTTGGAGACCAGTCAGATCTGATAATCAGATTGTTATTTCCATATTGGCTCTCCTTCAATGAAACTGTTATTTAGGCATGTTCAGTAGCTTCAAAACGATGCTGGATAACTTCTTACCTGGAAAAAAGGTGATATTCTCTGCGATGGGCACTGCTTTAATGTAGATGATAGATACTTTGCTCAGGTGTACGCACTCCATCTCTAAGCGATAACATTTCATTGAAAATGCATCAGTGTTTAGCATCCCTCTGACTTTTTCTTTTGCCTTGGAAGGGGAACAGGGGGAAATAGTTTAATCTTTTAGACTTTGCTGCTTTTTATTGATAAATGTCCTCTGTATTTCCATACTTTAAAGGAATGTTCTTGTACCGTGATGAATCGCCCTTTTAGGCCCAGAATCAATTCAAAACTTTTCCATCCCAGTGCTTGAAATTCTTGGGAGGATATTCCGATTTCCATAGTCTTGTTCGTTGTTATGTGACTGCATCAGCACTAGCACTGAAATTAATCTTGATTTACATTTTGCTCTTGTCCAGGTGCTAAGAGCAGCAGCTTTTCAATGTTTACTTAGTGGACTTTGCACTAAATAAATTTTTGGAAGCTTTACTAGCCTAGTGACATAAGACCTGGAAAGTTATTATAAACTTTGACACATATCAGCTATGCTATATGTTAAGGCTATTCCATTCTTTTAAAATACATTGACTGTGATTCTTGGTATTATTTTCCTTCCCATTTTTATTCTCTCCTCCTTGTTTCCAGATGATAATTCTACAGCTGCTTAACAAAATGAACTCTTTCTTTTCCAATTTTTCTTGGCACACACCACAAAAAGGCTCTGAAGTCCTAGAAGAAAGACAAGGAACCATACTAATAAATATTTTGAAGGAAAATGTCTTCCCTTTGCTGAAAGGTGAAAAATATTCCAGGCAGTAATTAAAGAAAAGGAAAAGATTTGAAACCCTGCTCAACCTAGGCATTGCCCTTCCATGTTCAGATTGCTATTCCCAAACAACTCCACTTAGATGTTAGCAGAAAAACAAATTCCAGTGACTTCTAATTATATCTGTCTTCTGTTAATACCTTGAACCTTCTTTGATCTGGACTTATCCTTGCAGCATAACATGGAATATCTCTGAGTAAACCCAGCCATCTGTAATGTCAATGTACATGAACCAGTCCCTGAACCATTCTTCATGGTGCTGGCCCTCAGCCAGGAGCTGGAAACCAAGATAATTTCAGGAACCAGCAGCAGAAGGAAAAAAACACAAAACAACTGAATTTTGAAGAATTTATTTGAAATATTCATTAAGAAATATAGCAAAATAGTAGAAATAGAAATACATATGCAGTGTAAATTTTATAAAGGCAGAAGAATAGTGACTTTTCAAAAAGTTTTAAGAAGCTAAAAGCTAATATAAAAGCTAATCGGCCAGCCTGTATGGGATATATCTTCTCTAAGCTTTAGAGATTAAACTGTGATGATGTCAAGGTCTCTGTGCACCTGCAGATGGGAACTGATGCATTCACAAGGCTCCAGCTGAAGGAAGAGTCCTTCTTTCCTTACCTCATTGCTACCTTATAAAGACGGCAAGTAGCTGTGCAGAATTTGTCACCCAGTCTTTATACTGTGAGGTTTTGTAGCCAACTTTGTCATGTCCTCTGATCATTTTTTAATGGCAGAGCTGTAAAATTCATTGCTTCTAGTGCCTCTTGCCTACAATCTTTTCTTTTTATACTTCTTTCTTTGGCACGGATTTTTTTAACCTCAGCGCAGAAAGAAGAACAAAGAAAGCATTTTAAGGGCTACTCAAGGGCTACTACAAAAGTCTGTTAACATTATTGTATATCTTCTAGCACACATTGACTATTATGGTTTAGATAGGAACAGTTTGCACTTTGTACACAATGTGCTGGTTCTCCATGACTGTGGCTCCTATGTTCTGTTTATAGAGCTACGGTAGTGGAGTAGCAGGGGCAGGGTTTATCCCATCCTTCAGTACGCGTCTTAGACAAGGCAGATGGCTTAATTGCTGATTTTATTTTTTTTCATTGCCTGAGGTCAGATGTGATGTGGGATATGTGTGACTGGGAAAGGATAAAGGCAGGAGAGAACAGACGGGATTTGTAACCAGGTCTTTTCATAACATGTGCAACTCCTTTTAAAAAAATGAGAGAAATTAGTAGACCTCACAAGATGCCTGGCACTGTTGCAGGCATCATCCCAGCCTCTCCCACAGCTTGATTTTCCTCTGTGCTGATTCCAGAATTTCCTCTCGCCCTCAACTGCTTGATGCCAATGTGACAGCCTCTTAAACCCTACTGAGAGAGCTGGAGTTCAAAATATTTAAGAAATGGCTGAAATGGCAACAGTCTGTTGTCTAACAGACTGAAGGAATGCAGTATGCAGTATTTCAGGAAGCTTTTTGAGTTTCCCAGGAAAAAGGAAGTAAACGCCATTCATTCTTTAAGCTGCCACATAGCTTTTTCTCATTAGCAATTCTTCCTTCCTCCCCTTGCCCTGAGACCTGTGGTGACTCCACCAAGACACTCTCCTACTAGTTTCCTTGCCTTCCTTGATTAATCTTTTTGTGTAAAGCTGAAAAAGCAGGTTCTTGCTGTCCATTGCTTTAAGACATGAGATAGATTTGTTCTCTATTAAAAATAAAGGATAATAAAGAAAAGTACAGCCACTTGCGCTACAGAACTTAAATATTCCTAGCTTTGAATTAATCAAGAATAAGCTGGGGGGGAGCAATCTGAGAGGGAAAATTACAGTTTTAACAATGCTCTTTTTATTAAATAATATGGAATAGTCTGTTTCTTTAATGGGAAGATAAGTCCTTATACTTCAGATCTTTATAATTAGATTCCAAAAGAAGTCACCTTCAAGACGCATGGCTTGATCTCATCAGATGCTGCTAAGGTGTGATGTTAATGGACAACGAGAACATGAGAATGAGTAACTGGTCAAAACTCAAGTTTTCATTTTGGGGAAATAAGACTGTTTCCCCCTATTTTATAAAGAGGAGCTGTGGAAAAGAGGAAGAGCAGTAACAGAGGCATCTAATATCCAGTAATGTCAATGGGAGGTAGGCATCAGGATACCTTTTTCATCTGAGTCTCAAAGCCTTATCCTACATCACGTTGAACACCCACAGCTAAGCTGGAAATTGAAGCCAAGCAATCTTAGAAGCAGCAACCTGACATTATGCTGATGCTTGCACAGCCCTTTCAATAGTGTTTTTTTAAATGTGCCCCTGTACTCGGCACTGGTGAGGCCGCACCTCGAGTACTGTGTTCAGTTTTGGGCCCCTCAGTACAAGAAAGACGTTGAGGTGCTGGAGCGTGTCCAGAGAAGGGCAACGAGGCTGGTGAAGGGACTAGAAAACAAGTCTTATGAGGAGCGGCTGAGAGAACTGGGGTTGTTTAGTCTGGAGAAGAGGAGGCTGAGGGGAGACCTTATCGCTCTCTACAACTACCTGAAGGGAGGTTGTAGGGAAGCGGGTGCTGGACTCTTCTCCCACGAAACTAGCAATAGGACGAGAGGAAATGGCTTCAAGTTGCGTCAGGGGAGGTTTAGATTGGACATCAGGAAGAATTTCTTTACTGAAAGAGTGGTTAGGCATTGGAACAGGCTGCCCAGAGAGGTGGTGGAGTCGTCTACCCTGGAGGCGTTCAAAAAGGTGTAGAACGTGGCACTCCAGGGTCTAGTTTAGGAGTCATGGTGGTGTTAGTTGATGGTTGGACTTGATGATCTTAGAGGTCTTTTCCAACCCAATGATTCTATGATTCTATGATTCTATGATTCTATCTGAGATTTCCTTATGCGTGTACATACAGTGCCCACCATTGTCTTGAGTCTGCCTGTGTTTCTGTGTCCAGCTGGAATGCAAATCTTAATTAGGAACTTTTTCTTGCATTTTGTTTATTAAAAAGCACATGGACGAACAAGGAGGGGAAGAGTCTATGCTACATTCACACCCCAGTAAGAGTCACTTGATTCTATGATTTGTGATGGACAGTAGGTATTTGCTTGGAAAAGGATAATGGTGTGTGGGGATGCTAGGATATAGCTAACTGTTTGCTCATCTCATCTTCCATTTGGCTGAGGGCTTAAGCAGTTTATTAGGTAAAGCAGCCCTTTAATGTCAGTTCTGTACAACACACCAGCACATGCTTAGGAAATTTGTCAGGTAAGGGCTTTGAGAAGCACTTTTGAGACTCCACGGAGGCTCCAGTTCAGAGCCAGCTGATTCTTTGTCTTACAGAGAAATCAAAACTGCATCTGTGGATTGAAAGTGAACACTTATTTAATGTCTTTTTGAAAGATTTGTACCTTCTAAAATTCTCATTTGTTTGAAATTCTCCGTTGCTATTTAATCAGCAGTCATTAAATATATTTTAGAAGACTTGCTGAAGACTGAATACTGCTTTCTTTTCCTCCTTCTGTAATAAATGACTGAAACATCATAATTTTGGGATCTGCTTTACAGACAGCTTCTCAGTGAGAAGAGTCACTTGCATATCGGCTCCCAAGGAAAGAGATGGTAGATGATAAAGAAACAGAGAAACCAATCACATTTTCCACAGTTCCTCACTTTGTACACTTTTGTCTCTGTTTTTTTTTCTTTTTCTGGTGCACTGGTTAGGATTTTATTATTGTTATTTCATTCACAAGGATGAGGTGCCTCACTTTAACAATTTAAACATCAGGTGAATTAAGGTAGCTGTTTTGCTCCCCCTGTAATCAGTAGACAAGGACCTCAGCACTATTACATGTCTAGTTAAATGATGACTTACCTGCACTGAAATATCTTGCCCTTATGTATCAGTTTCAGCAAAACTTCAGATGAAAACTTTTTCTTAGATTCGAGGTGGAAATTTCCTGTCAGCATTAAGGGGGAAAGGAAGGAGTAACATTATCTTATCATGGGACATACAGTAGCAGGGTGGTCTGAGAACTCGTGTGAGATAGGAGAAATCCATGTAAAAAATCCCTATCTGGCAATACTACGAATTCCCTGAAGGCAAAACCCCCCACCCCCAAATCAGAAGGCAGTATCTCCTTTAGGACAACTGGGGTGAAAATGAAATTTAAATACAGATCTCCAAAATCTCTGATAAGTTCCCCAAAGGGCATGCAACTGGTTACCTCGTGTTAATTTTCCTTGAGGCTTATGAAAATCTTGAAAATATCTTGGTTTTGTCTCAATACACAAAGGAAAAAAGTTTTCACACCTCAAACAATGCCGTGAGATGAAGAAACTCATTTCTGCCCACATCTGCAGGGGATCTTAAAAGCTATATGCTATATTGGTACATAAAGTATTAGCTCTATAGTATGAAAGTGTCACATACAGTTGATATAAGTAAACACTTCATGTAACATTTATATTACATAAACATTAGATATTCACAGTGTAGATGTGAGCTAATTATCTCACATCTCAGCTAATAAGCCAAGGATCTCTTCACAGTCGATGGGAAGAAAAAGAGACATTTTTAGGGCACAATTAATTTGCCATATTTTGCAACGCGCTTTAGAGTGAGATGAAGTGCCTATTTGTCTCCGGTGGCTTCGTGGGAACCTATGGGGACTCATTCAAGTGTACAAATCTACGCTGCAAAAGCCTACAGTTGGTCTGAAAAATCACCTCCTCAGTGCCTATAACATAGAGGAGTGCCAAGTGCTAAAGAAAGTCTCTATTTTTATTAAGAGAAGTTCCTCTTAATGAGTTCCCATTTCAAATCTAATCCCCCAGCTTCTTGTTTGGGAAGATTTCTTTAGATAGGCCCTTGTAACATTAATGTTCTGGTCTAGTACTGCTTTCTTATAAAGTCTCTAGCTATCATCAGTATAGATATCCTTCATGTATAATGCACTCACAGCATTTCCCTCGTGTCCTTGTTTCTCTGCTGCTTTCTCATTTGTGTCAAGCCCCGAACATCTGAGCGGGATGTTTGGCAGGCAAACCTCCATTGCCTGCTGTCAAAGTGGATTTTGGCTGGCTGGACCTTTGTGGTGCTTTGTCGGGTCTTCTCCCATGGGGGCTCTGCACAGCGGCCGGTGAGCTGGCTGCTTCTGCGTCTGTGCTCTGAAGGCTTATTTATGGTAAAGGAAGCTGTATCCCCTCTTTTTAATGCAAGAGTAATAAGTGAGCCTAGGTTCAGCCTATGTTTGGATAACTTGTACTGGGGTAGCATCCAGGGGCTTTGGACTGTGCGGGCGCAGTAGTCACAGGCACAGGCTTTGTGTTATGTGATTTATAACTGAATATACACTGCAAGCTAAAACACCACTCTTTTTAGATCATGTTAAAAGTGTGTGTATGGGAAGCTGAAGACTTGGAGTGTGATTGAGTTGCTGAAACATATGAGGGTAGCGTCTGTCCAGGTGCCCCAGGGTACCTGAGATATCCACATGGGCTGGCAGGACCTAGGAATGTCTGAAGAGGCATCCGGAGATGGGTCAGTTACTCTAAGGTACCTAAAATGACACCAGCCACATACCAAACCCTGCCTTTGCTATATCCCCAGGCTTTTTTCCCTATGGCACTTCACTAGCATCACAGCTTGCATCACTGCTCGCCATTCATGTGTCACTGCTCGTCACTCCCCAGCCATAATAAATAAAGCTTTCTTCCTTGCCTTCTTCCTCGGAAATGGCATGAACGGACTAATACAGCATTACAATGCGCTTTCTGTAGGTTAATGACAGAGCCAGTCACGATTTATGGAATTTACTTTTCACGTTATTTGGAAGCGTACTGTCACTTGGCAGAAATCAGTCCAGGACACTGGCAGCTTGCAGGGACAGGGACAATGCACAGCCTGGAGCAAAGGGGCCTCATCTAGACTGGGTCTTCAAGCACAGCAATGACCAGTCACCACAGCCCTCACAGCAATGCGTTTCATTGACCTATTTTAGCCTGCTTGACCATTAACCTTATTTGACCTATTCCATGCTATTTAGCTCCATGATAACATTGTGCATTCCTCAGAAACCTTTTCCAAACACAGTCTGCCGTTTGGTGATAGTGCAGTCACAGTATGTACTTTGGCCATACGCTTTTAATTAGAGATAAAAAAAATGCACATTTCTTTGATCAATCATTTCCGGTACAATAAAATGATGACATAAGGCCTTACATAACAAAAGGGCAACAAGGTTTTCTGTATTTTTGACGTGTTCTTTATACCTTGTCTTTTCTGCTGCTGGTTCTGGAACGGGTGTCAACTAGAGAGACAAATAATGTCCGTGGCAGTGTCTGAATATTAAGTGAACTAAAAAATGAACGCTCACCCTCCTCAGAGGCTGCATCTCAAGCACAAAGGGACATGTTCTGGCTCACCCTGTGCACTTGCAGTGCAGTGAGACACTTGGTATGCCTGCAGTGTACATAATTAATAGCAATGACAAGTAAATACATGATTAGTACTAAAAATAATAAAAAGTCCAGGTTGCTCATAGTTCAAAGTCAAGCTGTTTCAAAATTAGAGATGAAGCTTTCAATCCTGATAGACCTCAAGGCATGGCTCTTGTTTTTTTTAAGAAAGACACTTCCTCCAATATTTGCTTTTTGGCTTCAGTGCTTTTGGTGGGAAAGGAGATGAGAACATCTGAGGGGCTTTGGGAAGGAGGGCTCCTGCAGTAGGAGGAGGTGGGAAGAGTCCCAGTTTGAGGAGGAAGAGGTGGATTGAGAAGCTGAGTAGTGTCCAAGAGGAGTTTAGGGATATTTTAAGATGGTTCTGTGGTTGTAACCCAGGACTGGGGCAGGTAGAGGAGCTGAGGTGGGGCCAACTTGCCATGGGACAGGACAGCGGGTCCAGGGAGTGAGGAAATGCATTATTAAGTGCTGACTTGCCACCTTTGGGTGCTGCAGGGGTAAGAGAAGGACAGAGACGTGGGAGCAGGGCTACCGTAGATGGCATTAAAAATAAATTATTTTGATCTTCTCATAGCTGGAGGATGAAGCCATTAGGTGCAGAATTAAAGGGTCTGCCTCTCTGTTCCCTTGCCGCAGAAGCCCAGGAGAAGTGAACTCCGGTTTTAGAAGGAAGAAGCATCAGAAATCTGCTTGAGAAGCTGCAGCCCTTCTCCAGTGAGACAAAATGAATGGTGTTTGAGTGAGACCTACAGGCCTGCTGTAGGTCTTACCCTGAGACAGGAATGCTTGGAAGGAGATTGGTCCTGAAGTTGCTGTGCAGATGGAGCTCAGGTCCCCTCCTTCGATCTGCCAGAGGAAATAATGGTAATGAATGCTGATTTTGCTCTTGGAAAATCCAGTTTCTGGTAACACTTTTAAAAGCTGATTACAGCTTTGCCTGACTTCATACCCACAGATGACCTCTAGCCACCCCATCAAGTGAGAACCATATTCATAAATATGTAGCTATGGTGTAGCTTTGGACTGTCTGTCTTCAAAGATGGAAATATCGATTGAAGATAGCGGATCAAAGGCTGAGGGAAAAATACTTTTTACTGAACTTAGGAAGTTTATATATTGCTCCCCAGGGAAGAGGCTGCCAATCCTAATTTATTTGTCATTTAATTCCTGCTGATCT
The DNA here is from genome assembly GCA_013389945.1 of Fregata magnificens. Classification (NCBI taxonomy): domain Eukaryota; kingdom Metazoa; phylum Chordata; class Aves; order Suliformes; family Fregatidae; genus Fregata; species Fregata magnificens. The sequence continues at coordinate 42,097 of WAAD01014649.1, forward strand.
AAATTTTCTGTGACAAATAGTTTCGTTTAATTGTGTCACCTCTGGCTTGTGTGTGCCACAAAAAGATCTTTTCATTTTAACAGTGGGTAACAAAGGAGTAAAAGTTTTGACTGATAATGTCAGGGGAGCTTGCAAAGACACTCAAACTATGGGAGGTCATGCTTTATATTAGGAAGAAATCATACTAGATAGCAGCATAGTCTTGTCGTTTTAGAGAGGATTTCTTTCCAAACAGCATCGTGCCTTTAGCATGGAATTTAGCTAAGCTGTTCCAAGCCTTTACACAGCTTTCTGAACTGAAGAATATTTGCTTTCAATAAAAATGGAAATAATAATTCTGGAGATTAATTGCTTGGTAATATGCACTGGCACATAGTGATGGCATCTGTATCTAATGGAAATACAATGAAAAGGGACCTTCGTAGATTAATTCAGCTAAAATAAACAACTAGAAAACAATTTGGATTCCTGGCTAAAGCTAAGAGAAGAAATGAAAATTAATGTATAGAGAGATTATTTTTGGCAAATTTCTCTTTCTCTTTTCTCTCTCAGAAGATTACATTTTGGCTGTTTTTTCGGAGCTAGCCTGATGTTCCTTCCACTGTAAGTGTTTGTGATGGGTGTTAGAAACGCTGTTTGCAGCGAGAATGTCCATGCAGTGCCAACGTGCTGCATCTGCTACAAAGGTACTGCAGCAGCATAAAAGGCAGTTCATGTGTTTCCAGCTTCTCTCTGTAATATGCCCACTCTGAAGCAGAGTGCCCTGGTGAAAGCCTGCTCTGAGCTGACATATCCCTCTCCCTGCATGACAGATTTCCCCCAGCACAATGACATCAGGGGCTCTGTGCCTCCATGCAGCCATTTATGCAGCCGATGCCAGGAACAGTCCTGATGCTCTACATTCCGATACCATCCTCTCTGCAGGAATAGGACTCTAAATCTGGGTTCCAAATTAGGGTCTCAAACGGATGCAAAGATAATTTTTCTGGATTGTCTTTTTGAACTACTTATTGTGCAATCACAAGTAATACTGAGTTAAGGTTTTTAAGATCACATTTTGTGTTTTAAATAAAAATATGCTGCAATATTCATATTTTGATTTCTTCTCACAATGCTGTGATTTTCCAACAGAAAATGCATTTCTGGGGACATAGAGGGGTTGTAATTCAAACCATTAGAAAAAAAAATTGTGGCGTATAAGGTCAGTGCATCACTGAGCAGTGATTGGCTGGGAAAAAAGAGCATTATAGAGAGACTACCACAAAAGTTTTATCAAGTTCAGGGGATGTGGCCAGTAAGATTAGATACAGGGATGGAGATTTTGGAGCTGACAATGGTTGTATGAACACCAGAACTACAACCAGTGTAGCTCATAAATAAAAGACTCTCCTTGAGACACAGAGCTTGCTAGACCAGAGGTTCAGGTAGGCTAACACAACAGCACTGGCCTAGAAACATAAGCTAGCGTTTCAACAGGGCACGCTGTGCAACAGAGCGTGATGTACCAGCATGCTTGGTGCCACCTCTGCAATCCATTGAGCATTGCAAACCTGCTTAGTTTCTGTAGGCATCTTTTGGGGATAAACTCTGCAGCATGCACTGCAACAATCTGCAAGGCAATGTATCAAGCATGTTAAATGTTAAAACAACACATGCAATTTTCTGTCCTGGCGTTCTGTCTGCAGCATGGTACTTCCAGGTGCATTGGGAAAACATAATTAAGGCTGTAGTCAAACAATCACTGCAGAAATGTCTGTCATGTTTTAAGACGTTGCTTCCTGTGGTTGTTGTTCCACTACCCTCAGCTGGAAGTTGTGTCTAAAACCGATGGAATGAACCTTGTGAGCGCTCCTCAGGATTCACAGTGCAAAGTCAGCATAGCCGCCTAAAAAACTGCCCTTGAAAAGGGGTATGTGTGCAACACGCCTAGATTTCAATCCCCTTTTCTTCATAATTTGGAGAATTTGTTAATTCAAAAGACAAGGCTGCTTAAGGACCTGGCTGGTGTGTGTCGAAATTTTGCTCCATTCAGGAGAGCAAGGTGAATTTGGGGGATGCGCTACCAAGACATGCTGAGTAAGGGTGCTTTGCTGGGTTCAGGCCAGGGGAGACTAGAATCCCCGAAACTCAACACTTAGCCTGGGATTCACCGAGGACTGACACAGGATTTTGGAAAAAGTGTGGCAAATATTAATGAATGTCTACAGAGCTCAGTCCACTATTTTTGCCGTCCTTCTGTCTTATTTTCTGAGTTTCTGACATTATATTGGGCTTCAAATCGTGTGTTACCCTGGAGTGACAGTGTTCCTGGTTTTGCTGGACTTGCTCCATGCTTCTGCAAGTTGTTCCAGACTCTCAGGAGCAATATATTTATTTTATTGTTAATAAAACAAGAAGATTGCATCATTGTTCTGCCCAGTAAGTTGGCAATCTAAGTCTTGTTAGTCAGCCATCAGATCAGTGATTTATGGTTTGCCAGTGCATATATTATCTGTAGTTGATCAAAACAAATAAGTAAACAGGAAAAAAAAGAGGAACTATTAAAAATGAGCTTTATTTAATCTGCTTCTTATAAAGTCTTAAAATCATGCTAGGAAATGAAGAAAATTTTTATGAGGTGGAGAAGAGAGAAGGTAATATAAGATATCATTTTCCTCATACTGACGCACTCTGCCTTCTCGGTGCGGTAGGAGGAAAGGCTTTAAAACAGTTAACATTTCACGGTTTGCCAGAACAAACTAGGAACATAAAGCATCAGATTCAAAGGGACTTTCATGATCACAGTGTCAGATCCTGGTGTATAACCAGCATTCACAGCCAAAATCTATCAAGGTTGATCTTAAAATTGGCACGTTTCTTGACTCCTCAATCCATATGCACACTTCTACTGGGACGCTATGCCAGACCCTCATGCTTGCCATGCTTAGAAACCTGCTTTTTACTTCCAGCCTGAAAATATCTATTGCTAGAGTACGGCGTTTCTGATTATTCATTCAACCATTTAGATGATGTCTGTGAGATCCCTCACATCATTTAGGAGTTACAGCTCATTTTTCCAGAGGGAAGACCTTCCCAAAAATGTTTTATGAGGAATCAGGTCCTTGATACAACACGGGTGGGCTCTGTCTGAGGAATTGAATAGAAGAGAATCAGATGGGCTCTCTTGGGGAACTCCACCTGTGCTGAGCTGAGCTGAGACATGCTGATGCTATCAAGAAGAGCAAGAGGCTCCAGATCCTTTTATTCTCAGTAAATCTTGTGCAGTTATTTCCCAAGTAGGAGCAGGAATTCAAGGGAGAGAAGCTGATGAATGGCAGACTCAGCAATAATCTGATTTTGCAGCACTGTAGGTCGTTTGGGTTAATGAACTGACTCCTGGCTCACACGCAGCCCTACAGACCCGCATGTGCAATTTGATGATTTGGCTTATTCGCAAGTCCCCTGTTATTTGTATAGGGTTTTTTTTATACGGATGTCATCTGTTGGTCTTCACAATCTGTACTTCATAATGGGGATTATAGGCTATTTTTTCCCCACCTCATTTACTGATACCTTTTGCTTTCACTACAACAGTTACATCTTCTTTGTTTTCCCCCCTGTGCCTTCCTCCTTTTTGTTCAAGAAAAATACAGAAGAATGTATTTGGGGATTATCTTTATATTTGACTCAGAAGCTGTGTGTGGTTTTCATAGTTTAGTTTGAATGTCAACTTTATTTCCTTGAATATGAAAAACACCACCTTGGTTTCATCCCAGAATTTTGTATGTGTATATTTTAAAATATGACTAAAGCTAATCTACACAACATTTTTTGTGACGCACGGGAGAGACTGTAAACTGTTCTACTAAAAATAGTTGAACTTTCTGTACCAACGTTGTTTCTTATTGAAAATCATAGCTTCATTAAAATTGAAATGTTACAAGCGAAGAGTTTTTCCATTAAAGAATATATAACACACTATCCTTTTGGAAAAGATATTATTTTTTTAGTTCCTGGTTGGTTTTAGGACACTGAAAATAAAAAAAAATGTATTTGAAACAAAACTGTTCTTTTTTTTTGTTTTGTTTTATAAAAGACCTGATTTCTTTATTCACAAAAGATAAAGGGCTGCTGAGGCATTAGGAAGCAACAGGGAAACAGCTGTCAATTGCCTTAAGGGAATTAGGGTGAACTCTTTTAAAAAGGTGATGTGGTCAATAGCCCAGCTGAAGTGCCTCTATACCAATGCACGCAGCATGGGAAACAAACAGGAGGAGCTGGTAGCCGCTGCCCAGATGGAAAACTATGACGAGAAACTTGGTGGGATGAATCGCACGACTGGAGTTCTGTGATTGATGGCTCTAAACTATTCAGAAGGGACAGGCAAGGAAGGAGAGGTGAAGGGGTTGCCCTCTATGCCAAAATTGGGATTGATTCCACAGAGCTATCTTTGAAGAACAGCAATGCGCGGGTTGAGAGCTTATGGGTGAAAATTAGAGACCAAGCCGACAAAGGAAACTTTGTGGTTGGTGTCTGCTACAGGCCAATCAATCAAGGAGAGGAGGTTCATGAAGAGTTCTTTCTTCAACTGCAGGAAGCATCATGCTTGCAGGCCCTGATCCTGATAGGGAACTTGAGCCACCCGGACATCTGCTGGAAAAGTAGGACAGCAAATGGCAAAGAGTCCAGGAAACTACTGGAGTGTGTTGAGGAGAGGCACTGCTGGACTTGTTGCTCACTGATGCAGAAGAACTTATCGGAGAGGTCAAGATTGGGGTAGGTTGTAGCCTGGGCTGCCGCGATCATGCCCTGGTAGAATTCCCAATCTTGAGGGGTACAGGACAGGTAAAAAGTAGTGTCAGGACCCTAAACCTCAGAAAGGCAAACTTTCAGCTACTTAGGGTGCTGGTGCATGGGATCCCTTGGGAAACTGCCCTCAGAGGTGAAGGAGTGAATGAGAGCTGGGAAATATTTAAAGGCATCTTTCTTAGAGTGCAAGAGCTCTCAATGTGCAACAAGTCGGGCAGGGGAGGCAGGAGGCCAGCTTGGCTAAGTCAAGACCTCTTAGACAAACTAAAACAGAAAACCAAAATGCATAGGCAGTGCAGGCAGGGATACACATCCTGGGGAGATTATAGGGATATGGCCCGAGAGTGCAGGGAGGGGATCAGGAAAGCCAAGACACAGCTGGAGCTGGACTTGGCTAGGGATGTAAAAAATAAAAAGAAGGGTTTCTTGAGGTACATAGGACAACAAAGAAGATGAAAGAAACGGTACCCTGCCAATGAGTGAAACGGGAGACCTGGCTACAACTGATATGGAGAAAGCTGAGGTACTCAACAACTTTTTTGCCTCGGTCTTCACCAGTAAGTGCTCTAGCCACACCACCCAATTCACAGAATCCAAAGGCAGGGACTGGGAGATTGAAGTACCGCCCACCATAGGAGAAGGTCAGGTTTGAGACTATCTAAGGAGCCTGAGTGTGCACAAGTCCATGGTACCTGATGACATGCATCTCAGGGTCCTGAGGGAACTGGCAGATGAAGTTGTTAAGCCATTATCCATCCTCTTTGAAAAGTCATGGCAGACTGGTGAAGTTCCCAGTGACGGGAAAAGGGGAAAAATAACCCCCAATTTCAAAAAGGGAAAAAAGGAAGACCTGGGGAACTACAGGCTGGTCAGTCTCACTTCTGTGCCCAGTAAGATCATGGAGCAGATCCTCCTAGAAACTGTGTTAATCACATGGAAAATAAGGAGGTGATTGGTGACAGCCAACATGGCTTCACTAAGGGCAAATCGTGCCTGACAAATTTGGTGGCCTTCTACGACGGGGTTGCAGCTTTGGTGGATAAGGGAAGAGCGACTGACATCATCTACCCGGACTTGTGCAAAGTGTTTGATACTGTTCAGCATGACATCCTGGTCTCTAAAACAGAGAAACATGGATTTGACAGATGGACCACTCAGTGGATAAGGAATTGTCTGGATGGTCACACTCAAAGAGTTGCAGTCAACAGCTCAATGTCCGGGTAGAGACCAGTGACGAGTGGCGTTCCTCAGGAGTGCATTTTGGGACCAGTGTTATTTAACATCTTTGTTGGGGACATGGACACGCTCAGCGAGTTTGCGGATGACACCAAGCTGAGTGGTGTGCTTGATACTCTAGAGGGAAGGGATGCCATCCAGAGGCAAACCGTGTGAACCTCATAGAATCATTTAGGTTCGAAAAGACCCTTAAGATCATTGAGTCCAACCATAAACATTAACACTGCCAAATCCACCACTAAACTGTGTCCCTAAGCGCCAGCGTCATGAAATTCAACAAGGCCAAGTGCAAGGTCCTGCACCTGGGTCGGGCAATCCCAAACATGGATGCAGTCTGGGCGATGAGTGGATTGAGAGCAGCCCTGTGGAGAAGGACTTGCGTGTATTGGTGGATGAAAAGCTGAATTTGAGCCAGCAGTGTGTGCTCACAGCTCAGAAAGCCAATCGCCTCCTGTGCTGCATCAGAAGAAGCATGGCCAGCAGGTCAAGGGAGGTGATTCGTCTACCTCTACGCCGCTCTCATGAGACCCCACCTGGAGTACTGTGTTCAGCTCTGGGGCCCCCAGCATAAGAAGGACATGGACCTGCTCGAGCAGGTTAAGAGGAGGGCCACAAAGATGATCAGGGGGTTGGAGCTCCTCTCGTATAAAAAAAGGCTGAGAGAGTTGGGGTTTTTTAGCCTAGAGAAGAGAAGGCTCCGGGGAGACCTTATAGCAGCCTTGCAGCACTTAAAGGGTGCCTACATGAAAGACGGGAGGGGCTCTTTATCAGGGCGTGTAGTAATAGGACAAGGGGTAATGGTTTTAAAATGAAAGAGGATAGATTTAGATTACATCTTAGGAAGAAATTCTTCACTATGAGGGTGGTGAGGCACTGGAGCAGGTTGCCCAGAGAAGCTGTGGATGCCCCATGCCTGGAAGTGTTCAAGGTCAGGCTGGATGGGGCTTTGAGCAACCTGATGTAGTGGAAAGTATCCCTGCCTGTGGCAGGGGGGTTGGAACTAGATTATTTTTAAGGTCCCTTCCAATCCAAACCATTCTGTGATTCTATGATTCTAAAACTATTTAAAAAATACCCATTTCAAAATTAGTTCATAGATGGAAGTTAAAATATTTTTTAACACTATTTATTTATTTATTTATTTATTTCAAAAATTACTTTCAAGAAAAAAACCCAAGCCATTTAAAAGCACAGCATTTCACTGAAAGTTACTGACACTGAAAAATACCTAAACCAACTATTAAGGCCTCACAAATCCATACTCCTCAAAATTAAGATTGACCTAAAATCTGGAATATACCAGTATCTCAGGATGTCTTGCGGAGGGAGGAGGGAAATTTTTCATAGCAGTATAAATTACTGAAAACTGTTTTGGGCAAAGTGCTCTAGAGAGCCACACAGACAACAAATTCGGACTGGGTATAAAGTCAGTGGAAGTCTTTCAGTTGATGTTGCCAGTCTCTGGATCAGGCATAAAGGTAATTTCTTACACTTTCTCTTCCACTGCTTCGTGTGGCAGACTGAGTTATATTTGTCATGGGAACGGAGTGGCATTTCATCTGACCAAACACAGAGATCAACATCTGAACTCCAGCCCGCCAATAGGCTCTGTGTGAGGAACAAGTATTTTGGAGGCATGATTCATTTCGTGCCAAAGTAGGTCAATTGTATCATTTCCTAAAAGTGCCCATTATTTCCAGGCAGGTGCCCAGCTCCATTAGAGGCAGTTTCACTGCAGACATTGAGATTCTGGTGAGACGAATCACACCCATTGTGTTTTAGAGCAAATCTACATTGCACACTGCAGAGTTACCTCTGGTACAAGCTGGTTAGTTCGTATATCATGATGCAGAAAAGCTAGCTTGACTACCCAGGTCACAGAGAGTATCTTAGTTTTGCTTTTCTAGGCGAACTGCTCCAATATATCTTGCCTTTTGATACTGCAGTGGATCGTATCCACTTACTATGTTGTTGTATAGAGCACATCAGCCTCATCTCTTTTGCACTTGAGGAAGCCACTTAATGGAGTTCATTTAGTTGCAAACAGTGTACGTGGGTTAAAAAATTAACTACATCTGGAGAAGATCTATTGGGTTTTCTAACATGGTGCATCCTCCAGCTCTTAAAATCCCTAAACCTTAGATTGCCAGGGGATAGGAGGGCATGCTAAGGAAAGCATCACTCTACCCTTCCCTAGTTTTGGCATCCTTTCGCTAACCATGTGCTGCTGGATGTGGTTGAAGATGGTTTTCTTTTCAGTTGATCCTTAGTATAGTTTTGCTGAACTCTGTGGGTGTTGTTTCATACAAGGGATGCAGAGAGCAGAGTGCAATTCAGGAGGAATCTGACAAAGCCCACACAACAAGAAGTGACAGATTAGGAAAAGCAACTCTATCCAGCCCCATAAAATGTCATTTAGTGTACGGGTGACACTTTCACATTATCAGCAGATGACAGTGCTGTTGCCTAAGACCTTTGACAAGCTTTTATCATAGGTCAGCAAAGGCAGAAAGCAGAATGTGCACATAGACTTTTGGGGAAATAACGCAAATCGAAACTGTCTGAACACCAAAGGTCTTTGTGTTACAAATAATGCTTTATGCTGAAGTGACCACGTTTTGCTCGGGGAAATTGCCAACACATTTCTTGTTTAAGTAAAATCGACAATGTATTTTCATCCATTTTCCTGATTCAAAAACTTACATTTTTGAAAGATCCAAGACCACATTCATTACTGTCCTTCCACTTAAATATTTTTTGGCAAGTTGTTTTTTTAGTTTTAAATAAGCCAAAATTAGCTACAGATATCTGGAGCTCAGTGTTCCTATTCTTAAAGTAAAATCTGTGAAACTAATTGAGTGAGACTGTTTAATGAGACAAACCTCATTAAGATGGTAATTCTTCCCTGCATACTGTATCCCCTTGCTCCTTCTGAATATTTAGCTAGTAGTATCAAAGATTTAGAGAAACATTTTGTGAGGCTTATTTGTCAGAGTACAAAATAAGAATAAAACCTTACAACAATTTGCAACATGTTCAGCGAACGACAAAAGTGGTCATGAATCAAATATATACATAAAGTCTGAAAGACTTTCTTAAGAAGAGGTAGAGACATAGGCCAAATCTTCAGGAGAGCCAAAATGAGGGAAGGATTTCCGAAGCTCTCAGGGCTTACGAAAACAAGCCAACAAAGTTCAGGCTTATACTAACTTTAGCTTATAAGCAAATTTCAGCTTTCAGAATGATTTGGTTGCAGATGGCTATCTGGATGGTGTCTTTATGGTTTTGGCTGAGCTCTGTAAAAGTCTAGAACTGATATAAATATGTATCACTGACCTTTTAGTTTCCGTATTTGGAGTTCACCTCTAGTGTCCCTGTGATAACAGAACTGGTTTTGAATCATTTTTAACGCACTTCTCATTCCAAATCTGTAGCAAGCCAAGTCCAGTTGTCTGAAATATATAATATTCTTTAAAAATTGCATAATTAAAAAAACCCCCACCTGCCAAAAGGGGTCCAGTGATACAGAAATCCAAACTAAAACAGAAAGCAAGGTTCATGAATTATCCTTTAACATATTTAGCTACAGAGTTTAGTTGTATGAACATGGGAGTCCAGTGCCATTTGAGATGCCCTGTGATACCTGAGACAGCCCCCGGTGCTGGCAGATACAACACAGGACCTATGGGAGACTCCTGGTCTTTTGAAGAAGCAGCTGAAGACCAGGTGAGACATGGTGGGGAATTTAGGTGCCCTATGTTTAGGAAGACTTTACAAAGGCACATATAGAAATTAAGTTAACATACGACAGGATACTTTTGTCTGAGTTTAGAAGAATGACGCACAAAAATCCTGAGTGATCCAACCGGTATTTGGGTAGATGCAGTATCCAAGGGTTTCTTCAAAAGATCCTTAGGCACATACAGTTTTTACTGCACATAACTGGAAGCAACCATGGCTGAAGTGTCTCTACCCACAAAAAGCCGTTCAGAAAATACAGTGGGATTCACCTAGGCTCTTGTTCAAGTGAGTCATTTATGTTTTCTCCAGTGGAAAGATACAGCACGTGGGAAAATTTACTTTGACTATGCGTGCAACTTCTAGATGGCCGAGATGAGGTGGAGACCAGTCCCTCCCAGACGTCCTGAAAGTCCCCAGGGCAGATGAGCTCTCCAGGTGCTTAGGGGAAGAAGTGAGGTTCAAAGCCTGAATCCATTTCAAGTAAGTGCCTGAATGTTTCTTCTTATTAGCTTGTAAAGGAAACACGGTACTATCCCCTTCTCTTTTGGGTGTTTCCTATTATTTAGCATAAGCATCTCAGCAATTTGTGTGCCAGCAGCTGTGACATCCCACTGTCTTCCCTGGGCTTTCCCATCTCCGGCTCCTCTCCAGATCCCCTCCAGCTGTAAGGCACAGGGTTGTTGAACATCCTTTTGTCCCACCTTGGATCTCCTACTCCTCTGTTCCCTCAAAAACATCTTTGTGTGTGTCTTCCAAGCACTAGCCTTTTTTTGCCCTGATGACTGGAGGAAAACATAACAGGGGAAGGGGCTAAATGAGCTTCGCAGCGTGCAGTCAGAGACCCCCCACTGCCCTGCGCCAACCACACGGCATGGTTTGGGGACTGGCACCCGACGATATGCCGTCTCCCTCATGCTTTCTGAAGTCCTCCCTGCAGGGTGCTAAGAAACAAGACAGCTGCCTGTATATTTTCAGGACTTGTTTCCAGTCTTTTACTCCAGCTGCTGTGCTGAGCTGCACACACCGCAGGGGGCTGTGAGGAATACCAGGGTACCGCAAGGAGGAGAGTCGCTCTGAGAGGATGAATTGCACAGGCCAAACCCCTGCTTTAACCCATTCAGTGATGTGGCTTTTCTATTCCTTTCTTACATTCAGATTATCTCAATGAGGCACAATCTCCCTTTATTTCCAAAGAACAAATGTTCATATATTTAGCATTTGCCTCAATTCAGTATACCTTATCACCATCATGCCATCCTCCAGTGCTCCCTCCCCTCTCCTCCCTTTAATGAACAACATTTAAAAATCGTTAACATTTTAAAAACAAGCAGATGAAAAGAGGAATAAACCACCACCTTTTGAAAAGCCCAACTCCCTCTCTCTTTTCGACAACTGCCATCACCCTTCAGATACGATAACAAATACAGCATCTCTCACATCTGAATTTGTCTCAGAAATGCCCAGGGGAAATAAGAGGGTGAGGTAGGAAGAGGTTTGAGCCCATCACGCCGGTGATGATGCTCACATTGACCTGGCTGGGAGATTTCTCAGCCAGCAGCTGCAGAGGCACCGAGCGACCTTTTCACCGTGTAGTTTCTCATCTTGCTCAGACCAAGTGGGTGCGTGGCAGAGGTATAACTCAGCTCATGAAAGCAATACAGATGGATTAGCTCGGCAGTATAAATGTGTTAGCACAGCACCTCAGCTAATAACTTCTGAATCAAGCAGCTATTTTGCTTCTGTCCTGGAGCATGTCCAGCTGGGCTTATTCTGAGAGTGTGGTTTGACTGTGTGTATTGATTTGTTCCTGGTTCATCCCTGAGCGGTCAGCGTCTCCTTTGAGACATGATGCAAAAGATTGCACAGGGAGAAATGAGACGGCAGAAAAATCAGCTCCCCCCAGTTACTTATTATTGCAGGATTTAAATGGTTCAAACCCACCGCCCAACACTTACAAAATTGTTCTTTAGGAACAGGTTATTCCAGGACCAGGACCTATGAGACCAGAATACCCAGCGATTGCAAAGCACTAAATCAACTTCTCTAGCTGAGATCACTGTGCAAACACACAATTTACAGCCTCCTGTAGCAGAATGTCAACGACATAATTCCTTTTGCACGATGAACTGCTGAATGCTTTTGTATTTACAAGAATGCATAGAGAAATCCAGAACGAGACATGCTTTATTGCCCTGTGTGTGTGCTGTTCAGCACACCAAGGGAATTGGTTTAGTGGGCAATAAGCTCTTAAAAGACTGAGACTCTGGTAGCTAATATCCAAAGAACCCAACTGCTTGGGGCTGTAATGTGAGCAGTGGGTCTCATCAGCATTAATGTCTTATCCTCTATTCTGCTCTCACATGGAGAGACAAACATAAGCCTCTATTGAAAAAATCCCTACATTTTACTAAATATAATACAATGGAATTATGACTGAACTCATCACAATTACTTTTTGCAACTTCTTTTCCCTAATTACTGCCGATCACATGCATCAGTGACTTTATCAAATCTGTTCACATCCCTCTGGAAATGAAATGGTGCATTACCCACTTTAGTTCTGGAAGGAAAAATATTTAGGAGCCCTTTGGCTTCTTGTCCAGACTAGTTAAGTTCATAATAAATGGGTGGGACTCTTGCAACTGTCAGCAGTGCAAGTCCTGCTTGCCTAGTTCGTTCTAACAATTATTAAATGTTCAATTTAGAAGATGGAGGCCAATTGTCTTCTTTGTTTGATCTGTCTTGGGTGACAGCGATGTCAATGCAGTAAAGCTTTTGCATTTCCATAAATATGGCACTTGTCAGGTCTCGTCAGCCTTCTGCAAGGTTGTATGAAAGCACAGCTCTCTGCTGTGCTTTGGAGCAGTTGTCAAGGAGTAATCAAGTTTATGGCTTTGAGACTCCATTCAAATGTGCACAGTTTGAAGGGGTCTTTTTATAAATGAAATTTTGGTCCTGCTCCTCATTAGGAAGCTCACAAATTTCAAGGAATTTAGATTCTATTTTTTTATTTTATCTGTACAGGCTAACACTGTAAAACTCATATCTGCCTCTGATTTATCCTCCAGTTTAAAAGTTTTCAGAAGTTTTCTGAATTTATCCCACCTCGAGGGTAGTTGTTGTCCTTGATTTAAATTGACTATTATTGTTTACTCATTTATGAAACTTCATCAAATAAAAATTAAATTAGACAATAAGAATATATTTGATGGCCAGTATATTCAATTTCAATAACATAGAGAAAGATCACAAAGGATGAGTGCTTCCCCTGAGTACTTACGGTGCACTAAAAATATATATTTGGGGAGTAGATCTATAATTAAAATGTGTTAAATTTTAATATATTGTATATACATATATTAATTAGAATCCTTGTACTAAATTTATTTTTAATAATTACATATTTTACTCTGTTTTGAGGTTCCCTGTGGCTGATTTCAGCCCTAATAAAAACTCTACAAGCCTTATAAGTGTCATTTATACTATAGAAATCAATTCAGGGAAAAAGATGCTGCTGCATCAGTGATGAAGAGAACAAAAGAGGAGGGGATGTTTGAAGAGATGGTTTAAAAAAAGACAGGAATGTTATTTACTGGGTCACTCTGTCGGATTTTGGAAGCAACATGATAGATGGTATAAATCACAAACTGGGAAAAGAAGGAGAAGGGAGTAAAAATGGAGGAGGATTAAGAAGAGCAAAAGGAAATGGAGAGGGAGCAGATGAGTGAAAGCAAAAAGGTAGGTAGTGGAAAGATTAATTAGAGTCTTATAGATGAGAACAAAGAGCAAGGATGTGATGGATATGCAACTGATTTCCTTTGAGAAAAAGCTGACAAGTGTAACAGAGTGCTTTTGGAAACAAGACATCATCAGTGAAGTTCACTGCTGCTGGATATATTAAGGAAAATAGTCCAGGAAGGTTCAAAAAGCACTTAAAAATGAATAAGAAGTTCAATAAAACCTCTCCATTACACTAGCTACCGATAGCCCTTTTTTTTTTTTTCCCTGAATCAGACCCCTTTTTAACATAATGTTGAGTTTGGGTTGAAATAAGATTTTTTTTCTTTCCTCACAGAAGTTTTTGGATTTCCCTTGAAAAGGTGAAAAACAATTCTCCCTAAATTCTCCTCCCCCGCTTCCTGTCCCAGTTTTTGAACAATAGCTTTTTCATTTGGGATGATTTCAGTCATGTTTATTAAACAGTTTCTGGAGGAAGAAAATGGAACATCATTGACTTCAGACAACAAAGTACAGACTAATCTTCATCATTTAGCATTATGCAAGGCTTTGCCCTCCGTGTTGCACAAAGGACAGAAATATGATTCAACCTTCCACAGATTTGGCTGAGAAAGGATTTTTTGCTTACATGTGATTTTCCCTCTGTCTTTCACTAAAACTGAAATTGTTTAACTCATTACTCTTTTAAAGCTTTCAGCTTTTCACTAAAAAATCAAAAGTTTCACAAAAGTAGAAATGTAGGGCAAAGAGAGGTAACCTAAATGATCAAACTTAACACTTCATTAGTGAAAGAAGAAACATGTTTTCATATGCTAGCTTTGATTCATCACCATATAAGTTAATTCTCCCCTTTCCTCATTCTCAGAAAAATTATTGCAGAACTTAACTGCTTCATAAGAATATTCTTCCTGTTGCTGGCTAAACTGATCTGTAGTCAAATTCCACTCTTGTCTTCTTGGAGCAACATTGTCCTGTAGCTGAAATGGCTAAATTTTACTGAAAAATCATTTTCCATAGGAAAAAAAATTCAGAAAAGAACATTTGGTTGGAAACTTATTTGGCTCCATTGGACCTCTCTAGAAAGAAGGTCCAAGGTTATAGACCAAATCTCACAGCCGTCTACATAAATATGGGCCTATGAATACACAAAGAGCTTTTCTTGCTCAGTGAGGTCTTAGTCCATAACAGGGAGATTTCAGAGAAGCAAAAATTTTAGGCTTAAGACTTATGAATCCAGCAGTGCAAATACAGAGCTCTTTCTTCTGTTCTGCACAAATTAAAATTGACAGAGAAATGTCAAACTCAGGATTCACCTTTATTTTGACAGGTGATGTTAAAACAACATTTCCTTTCCTTTCTGCTTCTCTGTAGGTCTGACACCAAGCCAGCCAGACTGTCTAGGAGAAATTTCACACTGGCTTTGCAAGAAATTCTTATATTTTGACTTCAGTTCTTTGCATTACATTAATTTGGGACTTATCCAGTTCAGTGCTACATCCTTACCTATGAGATATATGAACACATTAAACTAATTTATCCATACCGAAAGCTAATAAGAGCTGTGGGTGCGAAAACTCAGTGGTACCAAAAAGAAAGTGTGTAGTGTATTTTCATTTTAAAAGTTGAATAATACTCTAAGTGCACATACATAATGTTTCATCTAAAAAGAGAAAACTGGTATAAGAATTTTGTACTTTCTCAGGAGGAAATGTATTAGCTTTGTTCTTCTGATTATTTTTGCAATTTGTAACATAAAGCAAAACTTGAAGATACTGGAAGAATTTTGAAGACACTTGGGAGTTTGCTGCATTTTTAGTAATTGTTTTTATTTGTACTATTATTAATAGTACTGTTTTCCTGCTACTTAAAGTTTCAAAGCTAAGAGCTAGGAAAGCTTGTTCTTAATTTCATCAAATAATGAGTTATAGATCAAACAATCCTAAATTAATAACAATGACAAATGGCCCTGAAACTGCTCTTGAACGTAAAAGGAAACAACTCAATTAAGCAAATGTTATGTCATCAAGAACCTCTATAAGAGCTCCACCACTCTGATCACAGCTGTGTAATTTTTCTCATCACTGTTAATAAAAAGCAAAGTTAAAATGCATACGAAGTTTTAATTAAAAATCTGTATAATATTGATGTGACTTCTACAGCTCAATGCTCATCAAGCGTTTTAAGATTTAGGCCAAAGCCACAAGAAACCATATAAAAATGAAAGTAAAAAAGAGAAGGAGAGAGAAATAGAATTGAGAGAGAGCAGGAGTGGATTAGAATAAAGTACAAAGATGAAGTTTCCAGCAGGAGATGAGATTTCCAGTATCTACCCATGGTGCAGCTGGTGTCCAGGATGGCTTGGCATAGTCTTCTCCTAGATGGGGCAGCTGTTTAGAGTGAAGCAGATGTAGCAGCTATCAAAACCAAAAGAAACATTTCTTGCAGACTCTTGACACAGCTGATAGTATTTCCTGTTCCGATAAATGCTTAAAATTATTTATTAAAGCGTAGGTTAAATCCCTCTGTTGGATATATGGACACTGTCTCTTGGCTGCTGTCATAAACAGCAGTACAGTGCTGTCTTCCAAAGGAGCTTGCTCTCCAGGCCAAATGAATATTGGGACTTTTTTTCTGGTGTACTTTCTCTGTATCACCTATTACTCATATTTTGGGGAACAAGATACACTATGAAGGTGCCGTGGGAGCGTTTAGCAAGTAAACCATAGGGATGGGAGCAAGTAGCCAGATAAGGAATTCAGTCAACATCTCATCGTTGGGCAAGAGATGATAGGTGGACAAGTACCCGGCCCTGGGGCTCATGCAGGTGCAGGGAAGCAGGTTATATTTAACAGGCACAGCACCTAGGGCATAGCCTCCTGCACCCTAACGTAGGTGTCCAAATTGTTATTTATTGCAATCTGCACGTGCCCATTGCTGCCACTGGAGTATATGTGAGCAGCTCAGGTGTCAGCTTCTGTATGCCAGATGTTTAAAATCAGGTGAGATGAATAAAGCACAGTGAAACAGGACTGGATGAGAGAGAAAGCTGAGAGTCTAAAAGACAGTATCTAAAACCAAGCTGCACGGGAAGAACATGTATGAGTGGGGTCTCAATGCACTGACCTGCAGAGCCCTGTTGAAATTGTAACTGGATGAGAGCGATGGTCCAGGAAGAGATCAGAGATATAGGGGGAGAACTCAGTGGGAGAGATTTGCTTGGTCAAATGGGGGTTTTGAGTAACAGAGCAGGAGAAAAATACGTAGGCAACAGGGAGAAGCTGAGGGTTGTATAGGGAAAGCAAAACGAGGGGAATGAGGATTTGGGCTGGTGAGGCAACAGGACATTGGGTGGGTGAGGTGGAAAGGTGGCGAGGTCCAAGGCTGAGAAAGCATTTAAATTAAAGAAATGTCACTGCTTGGTCAGGAAGATGTCAAAAATTATTTCTTCCTTAAACCTCCACTGTGCAGCACTGAATTGCCTCCTCCTCCTCGCTACTTACCAGCAGCTCAACACCAGGATGCAGAGCCCAGTCCCTTCCCAGCCTGTCTGTACCACCTCCTCTCTTCAGTCTTGTTGCATTTAATAACACTACACCTGGTTTTGCAACAAGCACACTTATTCTGGAGATGAGTGTGGTTTTTTTGTGAACAGAAATGTGTCTTAGAAGTTGGCTTGCCACAACTGCGTATTTAACTCTATAGATGCTATAACACACATATAAGATTCTACAGGGGACTATGTCCTAAGAGGGGGTATAGGTCACAATTGCGAATGACAAAACCAATTGAATATCAGCAGGCAATTTGTGAAACAGTAGTCAGAATAAAATATATTCCTATCTTTGAAGAAAAAAGAATTTTTTTTTTGTAAAATGTTAATTTCAGGGGGACAACTATAAAATTGAATCATTTTCATTTAGAGAGCTCAGACTAAACCTTGACGCTGACATACTTGTTCTGATTTTTCTCCTCCGTTAGCTCATCAGCCCATTTTTATAAGATCTTTGGTGAAGTATGTAGCAAACATCACCATAAACATAATTTTGTAAATGTGTGATAACAGAATTATATTTTCTTCCAATTCCTTGCTGTGGAAATTCATCATTTTTTTCCTGAAGATAGGTAAAAATTGAAACCTATCTGCAAATTAAAACCTCACTGACAGCATCATCAGATGATTTACAAAGTCAAGTGTCTAATTACACACTCTCATAAATATTCATTCTCATGTTCACAGTTATGGAGGAGAGAAAGTGAACTTGTTGATTAATCAATTGATAGTATCTGATTCATCTGGCTATACAAATGGGAAAGAAAAGATAGCAGAGCAATTTCCAACAAATATAGGCTCTAGCAGATTGTATTATTTAGGAATACTAACATGAAATGAAAAATAAATAAATGCTAAAAATTAAAGGATGCATGAGACAAATGGAGGCATGCAGGCCAAGTGAACAGCTTGTCCATATCAGTCGGCCCTGTTGCGCAGTTCAGGTGACAGTGTAAAATTCACGCTTCTCCTTCTCAGGTTCTTCTTAAAATTTGCCTTTTTAAACTTTGCCAAGCTTGCAACATTGTGGCCAAATAGTCTGATTCAAGCCGCTTTCTTTTTGGACATAGCAAGAAAGGCTAAGCCTTTTCCACAAATGCAATTAGTAAGAAATAATTGTTTTCTCTGCATTAAAAAAAATGAGGAAAGTAAAAAAGCCCTTAGCTGCTATCACTAATGACTATTAAATCTATAGTAGGAGCATAAGTCTATCAGTTTTGTGTAAGAGATACTTATTGTGTTGTTCTGGAAAGAGTGGGGAGGCACATCAACATTTGCGTGCATTATAAACCTTTGGAAAATTGCAAGTTCACATTAGAAACTTGCCATGTCTTGTTAGATTCAGCATCAGCACAGCGTCCTGGGACACCTGCACCTCCCTTGGCTGCAGAAATGATCTGCTTCTGGGGCCCCATTACACTGGTGTGCCCTACAGTTCCTGGAAAAGAGGGGACAGAGAGGTGACCGAAAAACCCTCAGGGAGGTCCGAATTTTTGTGACTGCTCTCTCTCCAACGGCTCTTGACAGCCTTTGGAAAATTGCTTCCTGATTTAGGCACTTCAGCTACATACTTCCCGTTAAATTGTGAGGGTCAGGCCACAGTGGGAAGCAGTCCTGAGGAGTTTATTACTATAACAGACTGTCAAAGGTGGGGAAGCAAGGCAGGGATGGAGAAAAGGATTTGTCTGAAGCCAGAAGCAAAGGCAGCAAAACAATTCCCCGTTCCCCTGCTCTGTGCCCTGTCGGCGAGCCCGCAGGGCTGATTTGAGACCACCTCCTGCCAAAGCCTGCTTGCACTGCTCAAATGAATCACCTCATTGACTTCATGGCTTTGTGACTATTCACGCCTTCACACCTTCTAATTATGATCTTGTAACTCCTCTATTAATACACTGCAAGCTCCTTGTGCTTTTTGCTAATTACTGCTAATTCTGATAATGCTTTATCATGCGCGAATATAATCTCCACCAGCGACTGATACTGAAAGGCTATCTTTATCCAGAGATCTGTTTTATGGGGTTTTGACTTCTGCTTCTTACAACCAGATATTTTTCCTTCTCTCTTCCTTATTTTTAACTCATTGTGGGTGGTTTATTGAAAGTACCTTCTTTTTGCAGTGCACCCAAGGGCAAGTCAGGAATGAGAATTTGCAGGAAGGAAATATTCCTGTTACTTTGACAAAGAAGTCATTAACTTATTGTTAAGGTAATTAAATCACACTGATATCCCTAGCATAAGAGAGTTATCATGTGCTTAACACAATCTTAAATGTGTACCATCCCGTATATTACAGACATTCCTGTACACTACAGGCATCTTTCCATTTGTCTTTATAGTGTAAATCAGATACATGTGTATTATCTAGACAATTAAAACACCCATGTAAGAAAAGTTATGTGAGTGTGTGTGCCTCTGTCACCGTCGATAACCAAAAATAAGTCTAACCTTTCTCTACTGTACTATCATATTAGACGTGCATAGCCTGTCACTTTTCAGGGGTCATAATGGCATAATGGATGCTGTTTCTTTTTTTTTTCTTCCAGGTTTATTCAGTGATTTTAGCTGTAGCAAGATAATAAATGAAACTATTTGCCATTGAAAAAGTGTCTGCCTCTTACTGGAATTCTTTCCTGTGTCAACTCACACGAATTCTTAAGAACAGAAATTTTTGTTTTGGGAGTCAGACTCCAATAAAGCAGTCGAAGAAAAGGTTTTTTTTCAGAGCTCCCAGGCTATATGCTGATGCAGCGAGGAATGGAGTGGTCCAGACTTCCTGGATCCTGAGCTGAGGATCCATTTAGGATGTTCAGGCTTTTCTACTTATATTGTACATTGCTCTTCCAAAACTCATTTTTTGCAAGTTATTTTTCAGCTTCACGGTCCCATTAGTGTGCATGAAATAACCTTTCCCTGCACACACAGAGCTTTGTGGAAGCCCTCATAGTGGGTCTCGCAGCCTTTTACATCCTGCATCAGCCACTGTTACTCTGCAAGCACGAAGTTGTGTAGCGCACTCTGAATGCCCGTCCCAGCATGCCCAATGTACTTATGGTCATAGGTTGCAGTGGCTGCCTTGCATAATTGTGGCTCTCTAGTGCCACTTTATATCTTCATTTTCAAGTCTATAGTGCAGTAAATTGGCTCCCAACAGGCTATGAATGAAACACTATTTTTTTGGATGCTACATTTGGTTTTATGATAAAAAGGCATTATGTGCGAGAATGCATAAAGCCAGCAACACAGTTATGGTTCCCGGACTCCATCTAGGGGGAGGATGAGTATGACCATTTTCCAACATTAATGACTCCCAAACTATGGTCTGTGAAACTGCTTCTGTCCCAGCCATGAAGCTTTGCTGAAAATTGGAGCTATGTACTAGACTCTTCCTGGCTTTCCAGAGACCTTTTGATTAGCTAATTAACAAAATAATGTGGCCAACATCTAAGAAGCATTCTGAAATTCTACATGTTTTTGCCCTGCTTGTTCCTCTTGCCATATTTCTTTGCTTCAAGTCCAATCATGAGCATGATGAAAGTTACAGGGTTAATGAATTTAGGGTGACTTGCTGTGCTGGTGCTCAGCTTAGCTCCTTCATTTTCACAGGACTGGCAGCAGGTAGTATGAGCTGAGCTTTGAATCAATTCGCTGGACTGGGGATCTTATCAATGCTTACAAATATCTAAAGGGTGGGTGCCAAGAGGATGGGGCCAGACTCTTTTCAGTGGTGCCCAACAACAGGACAAGGGGCAATGGGCACAAATTGGAACACGGGAAGTTCCACCTGAATATGAGGAAAAACTTCTTTGTTGTGAGGGTGACAGAGCACTGGAACAGGCTGCCCAGAGAGGTTGTGGAGTCTCCTTCTCTGGAAATATTCAAAACACACCTGGACATGGTCCTGTGCACTCTGCTCTAGGTGTATCTGCTCAGGCAGGGGGGGTTGGACAAGATGATGTCCAGAGGCCCCTTCGAACCCCAACCATTCTGTGATTCTGTGACTTGTGCTGGTTTTACAACTGTGAACAGAATTTAGCTCATAATATAATAGTAACACAGAAGATAAAAGCCTGGAAACATGTTAACAATATGTTAACATGTTAAAATATGTTAACAAAAACTGTTGTTGTTTTCCTTTCTGACTACGTCCACAAATTCTAGATGACCTTAGGAGAACAATCTCCTAGGAATGGAAAACAGAAAACTCATTACTAGTATGAAAGGCTTTAGAGGATAGAGTTTTATTACATTTACAGAAGTTAATGCCTCTTCAATTCTCTCTCCTTTGACTTGTTTCAGTATTATCAGATTAAATACATTCTGTATAGAAGAATTCTGATTCAAGTGTCATCAGAAGCAGATAACGTTTGGAGCAGGACTTCCTAGTACACTTTTTTATTCAAGTGCTTTGTTAAACTCACCTAAAACACTGATTAAGCTGACCTAATAGAGTAAAGGACCGACAAGGTGAAGATTTGAGAGCAGGCTAGCTGACTAAGTCTGGATTTGGTTGTTTATGTTAATCTCCCATAGATATATACAAACCAAAGTTACTTTAATACGTGACGCATTATTTTTTTAGCATCTTGAAGACCAGAGCCAAAGTCTACCCTTGTTGAAGTCTAACTTTTTGTTAAATACCGTGAGAGGTGTTTGGATACTCTTTGGGCTGTCTTAAATTTCAGCATATTTTTCAGCCTATTCTGAGGAAAATGCAAGAACCCTCTGAGTATGTTGGTAACTAAGGAAACCCAGGTGTCCACCTTTTCCTGCTTTTAGTGAAAGTTAGACGACTCAACAGAAAACAGGTGTATTTTATACTTTACTGTTTTTCTTCCTTCTATAATAGAGAAGCAACTAACCAGATGATCCAAATATCCAATGTGGGCAAAATGATGTACTCCAAATACTGAGATGATTAAAGATTTATACATTTCTCAGCAATACTCAGCCATTCTATGAGCAAATATGTTTCTCCTTCCCTCACTCATTTAGTTTTTTATTTCCACAAATGTGTGTGAACAGCGAGTTTAGGGAAGGCTGAAGGTAGCTTTAGACCTACTGAATCTTCTGAAGAACCTTCTCCAAGTGTCTGTCTGGAGGTCAGATGGTGTTTGTGAATCCAGACCTTGTAGCAGTGCCTGTAACTAAGGCTGTTTTATTACATTACCACACATATACACTGCCCAATGTCAAAGCCTCACTGAAACATGCTTAATGCTAATGAGGAAGAAAAAACGCAGTATCATTCTGAGAGTGTGCCGCCTAATTAAAGAGATGAGCAAAGACTGGTATAAGGGCAAAGAGTGCTGCTCAAGAGCATGCAGCAGGCGAGGGGCAAAGCCAATTAGGTCTGTTGAGTCTCAGTGCAAGATCATCTCTACATGATCACACTCCTTCCCTGTCTTCTAGATTGTAGGGCCAGAAAAAACTTGAGCATTAAATTTGCCTAACTATAGCAGGGGGTTACTGGAACAAACTTCTGTTCAGAGACCTGGAGGCCAGTAACCTATCTCTTTTTAAGAAAGACCTGGATAAGTTTACATAGAAAAATTTTAATGAGGAGCTAGAGATTGTATTGAGTGATACAGGAGGTCTCTTTGGACTTCTGTTCCAATGTCTCTATAAAATCTTAACTTTCCTATACCTATGTTTTACAGTAATTTCTCTCCTTCCCTTTAATAATACTTGTTTGTGTTGTTTCCTTTACTCCGTAGATTAATATTTGCAAAATGCCTTGAAATGGAGAAAAAACCAGCATTGCTATTATTATTTATGCTTGCCTCCTCAGATGATGAAATGTATGAGAGAGAGAGAGAGAGAAAACACAGTTATTTAAACCCCCTCTTCTTAGTTTGAGGTCTATCTGCACTTTTCATTTTTTTCTTATTATGCCCGAGTAAACAAAAAAGGCAGACTTAAAAATTGGTTCTGAAGATGCGCCCACTTCATATTTAGATGTACACAGCCAGTAAGGCAGTTTCAAATGTGGGCAAAAGCTTCCAGACTTGAAACCTCTTAAGACTGTTTTTTCCATTTTTCCTCCAGTACAAATACAAACAAACTAAACCCAAACAAACACCCCCCCTAACCCCCCCCAATCTGCAGTAAGTCAAAACCATTGCTTAAACTATCCTTGAGGCTACTTATTTTTGGAAAAACAGCTTCTCAAATGATGCTGTTTGCTTAACACACAGACACAGCCTTAGCTTTATTGCACAGAGCAGAGGGAAGTCAATACCACTACAGTGATATTCTGGAACCGTTGATAAGAGAGTTCACAGGAAAAGGGAAATTAGAGTAAAAGTCCTCTGTTAAACTAATAATGTGCTTTAGTAATATAAATGTGCTTGGGGGCTTAGGACACTGGTAGAGGGTCTTCTTAATTAAATTATAAGTGTTTTTAAATAAGAGGAAAGTACATTTATCAAAATTAAATATTATATCAAAAGCACCAGCAATATGACTAAATTAGAGCTTGCTACAAGTTGATGTCAGCAGAAGAGTTCAGGAGAGGGCTTTCCCATCAGCCAAAATGCAGTGGGGACATTTGCATTACAAGAGCCTGAGCTCCTGTCACTGACTGCTCTGTGCAGCCCAGAGAGCACAACTTGGGCATCTGGCATTTCCAAACAAAGTGAAGGAAAAGTCTTCAGAGCTGTCGTGGAGGAGAGAGGACTGGAGCTCCTCCTGCAGAGCTCCTCGGGTTGTTGTGCCGACATACGCGGAGGTACCTTTTGTTTGCATGGGTCTGTGCTTGCTGTGGTCCCATGTGAGCCTCAGCTGGAGAGGCTGATTCTCAGTACCTCTCCATGGAAGGGATATAACTCCAGTTTGCTATCTGAAATGGTTATTCCCGCTGCTCTAGAGGAGTGCTATATGCCTTCCTTCTCCGTTTTTGATTAACCTTAATGAGTCCTGCATGCCCCAGGTGATAGTGCACACTGCGGTGTGTGGCCAGATCCTACTACTTTTTCTCAAGCAGTAGTCTTTAAGTGCTCCCTTCTTTCTTACAATATAAAGTTCAGTTCAGCAATAGTAAAGATCTCTAACCAACAGAATGCAATTCATCTGTCCGCCTTAGACAGTCACCCAGTATAAATTAGTGTACTTCCACATCATGGAACAAAAGTGACTTATATGACCTGAGGAATGGGCCCACGGCCTAGAAAATTATAAAATAAGAACTAGATATAGGGTAATTGATAGGAGCGATGTAGAAAAGATATAGGGATATGCTGTTAATTTGATCCACTAGGTATGTCCTCTGAGGGTGAGAAGGAGTGCCCACATCCGAGGTTGGGTAAAATAAGCCCACCGCAAGCTGGTATCATGTTATAGTCAGGTATGTGGTATATTTTAGGAGCAACACCTCAGGTAATCTGCTCATATAGAAAACAAAAAACCAAGAGTTCTCAAAGAGACCTAGGACTAATGTTTCATCCACCAATATTTAGAAATTTAGCCCCTTAATTAGGAGAATGGTAGCTCTGAGTTTCCTCTGCAGTGAATATGGACAGTGAGCATTTCTACAGAGCTACATCTCTGCCCTAAAATCTGACTCACCCTCTGGAACCCTGTCTGTTTTCTCCTTGTTGACCATAGAAAGAACTTAGGACAGCTGCTCCTAATTGACGCATCTCACTTAACTGCCTGAGATGAAGTCAGATAAATCTAGGGCTTTTATAGTTACTGCAGGGCTGGATTTCAATACCTCTTCTTTGGCCCCTGCATTTAGGATTTTAGATCAGAGCTGAGATTTCTCTCCTTTTTTTCTTTAAGACAATGGGTATTTTAGGACCCTATTATCGTGACTTTGACTTACATGCATGTTGAGGAATTGTGCTTGTGTATCTTTCCTTGGTGTCTAGTCTGTAAAAGTAAAGGCTCAGGAGGGATTAGTAGAAGGTTCCTGACAGTGAAAAATTTTAGTCATAGCAGAAGAGGTAAAAAACCCCCTAATTACTTCTAACTTGGAATCTAATATGTCCATAAAGAGTATTTTATTATGAGATGTGCTATTCAAGGTGTCACTGACCCAGGAGGTCTCCTCTTGTCATGCTGGTGGTTCTGTTTTGGTGAGGGAAGATGGGATTTGCAGTCACACGTGCAATATTTCAATCATTCTCAAAACTATGCAAAGCACTGTAAGCGTACTGGATCATCTTGGTAAAAACTCTAAAGAGCTCATGGTTTAGAAATACTCAGGCTCAAGGAGACAGCTTGTCCTTAAATTGAACCAGGCTCTTCCTCGGTGAAAAGAATGAATTTATTCTCATGCAAAAGTGTCTGTGGCACAGAACTGGAGATTTAATTTTACATGCAGTAGAGCAAAGAACACAAATAAAAAATGTCTGTTAGAAAGCAGTCCATTACGTTGATACGCTATCTGTACACATTCATCTTCCTCTTTATTCATCATAATTTGTAAAGAAGTATTATTGCTTGCCATCCAGTAGTGCTCATCTCATATTTATCCACAATATTAAGCAGATGTCTGTGAGTGTAATTAAAGAGATGAAAAAACCCCAACCCATTGTTCTTTATTGATAAAAGATGCAGAATGAAAGAAACAAAATTATTTTTTCAGTTTGTGAGCTGGTATTTCTTGACACTTACACATAAGAATAAAGGGTCAGATAATAGATCTTCAAAACATATAAATTCAATTCTTTCAGTACTAAAGACATAGACAGGGAATTTGTTCTTGCTTTCCAAAGAGAAAGAAAGTTGGGATTTGGTCTTATCTTTTGTATTTGTGCTAATGTCAAAAGGTGTTTTTAATTTTAGAATGTTCAAAAAGTGGCTTTCAGCTGTGCAATCTTGTTTGTAAATGTCTGCTTTAAATCACTGTTAACATTATGAGATACTTGTTTAGTTTACCCCTCACCACAGTCCCCCAGTGCATGATTTCAAGTGATTTCAAGTACCAGCAGAGAAGGTCTTTGCTTCAGGATCTCTTCAGAGGCAGATTGGTAAAAGGTTAGACATGTGAAAGACACAACAAATATCATTTTGGCTCCATACAAGTACCACGTCAAAGAAGGACCTTTATGAGATATCTGCCACTGTTACTTTACTGTCTTCAGGGTGTGCCCAGGTCATGGTCTGCACCTTCAGGAGTACTGGTCTTCCTCTTCTAGTCACTCACAATTTCCTATTATGGTAAGTGTGGGTCTTGGGGATCTCTATTTGTCCTGTCCTCTGTGGGAAACAGGACCTCCCTAGCTCAGGGTAATCCCTTTTTCTTCCATCTCCCCTCAAGGATCACAACCTCCCCTTGCACCATGAGCTTGCCAAGCTCAGGCAACTCATCAGGGAAAGGACGGACCACCACTAGCCAGAGGATGAGGAAGGGAGAAAAGTTTATCTTAAAAGCATCCTTCCTTCTCCCCTGGTGATCCCAAGGGTGGGGTACTTGGGCAGAAAGCCATGTTTAACAGAGGACATGTAACTATTCTGGAAATTACAAGGCAAGAATTATTTCTATCATGCTGTCTGGGCATTTCACTTCAAGCCTCAAAGTCTGCTCTGAGGAGAGGCGCAGGAGGGCTGAGGGGTGCAGAGGGGGCCAAGCAGAGCGATGCGGTGTTGCTGCCAGATTAGCATTGACATTGCTTTGGAAGTATTCATTCCATGCTGCACCTGAGACTGGCTGGTTTGCGGCTGTTGCACCCTGCAGAGTACTGGCAGTCAGCAGCCACGTGCCGTGGATCATGCTTCCATCAGCCATGAGATATTCTTTTGGAAATATCTGTAGGGGTTGATTCATTTCTCTGCAGAACACTATAATTCAATCTCATTATTACGATCATTCATATTACAGTAAGGCCTGAAGGTCTCAGCCAAGATCAGAACTGAAAACTTTTACAGCAAGAGGCAGTGCCAATGCTCTCAGAAGATGCTGCTTCAGTATCAGTTTCACTGCTGTGCTTACAGTAAATGCTGCTTCAGATTTAAGTGCAAGTGTGGAGACTTGAATTCTGCATTTAGACCTTGCTCACAGCAGTGGGTCAGGATTATACCAGTGCCACCTTCAGCTTCTAATAAATTTTTAATAGATTGATAGATTTTAGAGCTAGAAAGGAACCATTATATCATCTAGTCTGACCTCCTGCACCTTGCACACTCAGGCCATAAGATTCACCCAATTACTCCTCTGTTGAGTACTGAAGAATATCTTCTAGAATTGCCTCCATCCTTCAGCTGAGGGACAGTTTGCCCCTTCCCCTGGAAATTTGCTTCAGCAGTTAAGCACCCTCACTTTTGTGAGTTTGTACCTTATTACTGAGAGGAATTGGTGTGGAGAACCTTCTACCACTGGTTCCTCTGAAGCTCTTCTCTATGGGATTAGAGCGCCCTTTGCTAGATGGCATTTTCAGATTCAACTGCAAGTCACTTCACAGTTTTCTTTTTGACAAACTGAGCAGACAACAGAAGTAAAAGATAATACTGTATCTTGTTTTATTAACTCCCAGTGATCATTTCCTACCCTCACCACAGTTGTCATTACTTTTGGTTCAAGTCAGTGGCCCGAGACATAACGTTCTGAATTTTTTATACTTATACAAAATGGAAGCACTCCAACTCCTGCCCAATATTATTGCTATTAATACTGTACACTCCCATAGCTCCTAATCTCTGAACATTTTCCTTTCAAGAGAAGCCAGCCATAAACTGCATTGTCTAAGTTAAGCGTGGACTCTCCTCTTCCGGTTGTTTTCAACATGATTTGAAGAGTTTCTGAGACTCAGGCAAAAGTTCCCAGCCAAAAATCAGCAACATGCGTGGCGACTGACCATTTCCATTACCTTAAAATTGTCTGTCAGGAAGAGACAACTCTGCTCCTTGGGGAGTAAAATAAGATCAGAGGATAGTAGCAGTTATACTGAGCTATCCAGACCTGTATCCTACCATTGAAGCAATCAACCGTGGATGTAGAAGGAAAGAGTATAAAAGATCATTCTTCACATGCCCTTTCAGTTCCCACAGTTAGTGGTATACTGGTTTTCTGGGATGGAGATTGGACCATCATATTTAATCCCCCCGGCTGGCCTCCTATACACAGTTGCCCATATTGAACCCAATCCTACCCTGCAGCAGAGAAGGTTCCGCCATTTAGTTACACATTGTATGGAAAGCATGACAGTTCCCTTTTTGAGGTTTAAACCTGTCACCCCCAAATATGGTGTGCCTCCTCATTCCTCTTCTTTGAGGAACTGCAGGCAGTTTTTCTCTCTTCACTTTCTTTGCAGTTTTCATATCTGCAGAGTTCCCCCTCAGCCCAGCAGGTGTTTAATTTCTGAACAGAAGAGACATATCTAGTTAGGGCTTTTCACACCCAAGAAATTTCAGTCTAACCTCCTGGTTAGACTGAAGCAGGAGTCTTATGGTCATGTAGAACATCAGAGTCCAGAGACAGGACTTGCAGAGACAGTCATGGGTCCAGAAGGCGAGCGTGCAAGAGGGTGCCTAGTATCAAGGCTGAGGCTAATATGATTTTCAGTCTGACTGAACGGCAGCCCTACTTTTGCAGGTCGCATTTCTTCTGACTGGTTTCACACCTCAATTTTCCCTGCCCAATTCATTCTGTAGATGCACATTGCACCCACCAACAATCTGCAGCGTGCCTCTAAAAATGTATCTCCAGTTATTACACAATCACCTCCATAACTGACAGGCTTTTATTGGCATCTGATGCGATTTCTTTGTCAAAGACAAACAATTTGTTTTACATTTGGAAGGGGGATGCTGGATTTTAAGTGTAGCGATCATAGATGCAGCTGTCACCACCTTATGTTCCATTTCAAATGATTAATAATATTTGTCACTTCCGATGTGTCATTGTGCTCTATTGCTGTACAGCATGCTCTAAATGATGGCACTCTCTTTTGGATTGGCCTGATTAATGATGGATGAATCTGTTTCATTTTATTGTGAGCCTCTCTTAACTGAATGGTTTAGGTTAAAAGAGAACAACCTCCACCAAGTGTTATGAATTATATCATCATTTAAAACACGTTTTCTTCCTCTTGTTGCTAACATTTAGTGACAATACCTGAAGAATTGAACTTAATTACTTCTGATCAAGCCCTGCTCCTCCGGATATAAATATTCACTCATATTTTTCCTTTAATTTTATGATTCCATTTTTTGCCCAGTGATGAAAGTGTCCCTCTGTCATTACAGTGCTTTATGTTCTACAACAGATCATTTCAACACTGCAGATGCCCATCTCGTTCCTCATGAAAATTGCTCAAAACATTACAAAACCCTTTAATGATTTATCTTGTTTCCTATTCACCCATTTGAAGTTAGTTTGATGCAATGACTGCAGCACCAGCTTATAACATTAAGATGGGTATTTAGGCTATGCATAGCTCTATTGTTATGCGACCTGAGGCTTTGTTTTCACAGCAGTTGATTGTCCTATTCCTTGTCAGTCTTGTTTAATTAGCTTGTATGGTCCTGTATGGCAAGGACTTTCTAATGTTAGTTGTTTGCTTAGTGTTTAGCATAAGGGCGCCTCTATCTTAGGTATCGTAATGCACAACATAAATAATATTAATAGTTTAACAGAAGACAGCAAGAAAATCTTCCCAGTTTCCTCTCTTTCCTAATTAGTATTACACTGGTATTCTCTGTAGTTAGTGCTGGCAACCATATGCTAATGGTAATCACTTACAAAAAGTAAAACCCAGCTCTGTTTAGTCAGAAAGTATCATTTTAATACAGTAATCTCAGAGTACATAAACAGCACGTTGACTCATGATGTGTTACTCAAATATTGTAACGTGTTGTTATACTTTATATTTGTGAAAACCTTCCTTCCTGAAGCTCAGCTGCGCTCAGGATGTTTCACATTCACCTCAGAAACAGCCCACAGACTTTCTGGTGAGCTCATTTTTAGCCAGGTCTGACTCACTCAAGTTTTTTCACCAAAAGGCAGATGAAATTAATGGTGGTAGAAATTCCCTTTAATCAAATTTGCTTCACCTTTAAACTCCATAGGAAACTTTGGCTTAAGGAAACCAGATGCGCTTCACAGAATTAAGGTATTTTTGCTTTCCTCCCACATAAAATGAACAAATTACGCACTGCATTTCTTAGTCTAGACCGCTTTTATTTTGGAGAACAAGGGATGAAGAAATATAAAATGTCTACGAATGTGAGGGAAAGTACACAGTGATTCACTGTAACAATTTGCAGAACAACATAAAAATAGTGGTTGAGTCACAGCTGACCTTTCAGAAAACGTAGATCCTCATCTACATTTAAAAGGGTGCAGTATACTAAAACCAGAATGACAAAGGCTTCATTATGTTACCCAAGTCTTGCATCAGAATTAAGGTAGTAGAAGGTCTTTTATTCTGTAGGGTGCCAAACTAAATTGATCTGTTGTCATTCTTTCTCCCCCCCCCCCCCCCCCCCCCCAACTCTTATGTTCCCCTGGATAGGTGACTTTATTTTTATTCAGGTGGTTTGGGGTAGCCGCTTTAGTCCGGGTCTAATTCTGGCAGAACACCATTATCGTGTCTGAGGAAATGGAGGGGACATAAGACTTTTGCCTTTTTATTCCAATGAGTCATACTTGTTTTTGCAGTCAGGATTTGAGGTTTTAGTGCCATAACTATGCCCTTCTCCCATGCGGGTGAAGTCAGACACTGCTGCTCACCTATTAAGCCAGCTGCAAAGTAGTTCATGTAGCAGCCTGGCTTTCAGCAGGGTGCCTGCCTGATGTGGTTAGAATTCACATCCCCATAAGTGTTTCTTACTTCCTGAGCTACCCGTAAATTTGCTGTCTGGCTTTGACCCATTTATTTATATATATATGAAGATAAATGATCTCAAAAGAGAGATTAGAAGAGACCTGGAAATCCTCAGCTCTCAATGGAGAGGAAAATCTAAACTTTCACAGATGATCAAATTCCAGCAGATGAAGAATGTGAACCCAGGTCTTCCACATCTCAGGAAAGTGTCCTACATGCTGACTTATCAGCCAAAAAGATAAGAATGATCTTCCACACCTCGATGGCATTTAGGATGGGGAAAAAGATGCTCTGAGCAGGAGAAGAAGTTCTGTCCCAAAGAAAAATAAGTAGAGGAATGACTTTCTCTGTTGTACACCAGAGCAAAGAGGGACATTCCCCTGGGGAGGGCCAGCTGGAATGAATGCCTCCTTGCAGCACCATGAAAAGCTGCGCAGAGGGACTCACGTGGCTCCTGAAGCCACACGGCTGGATATCTCACCACTGCAAGAGGTCCAGCTGATGCAGCTAGATCATCTGAAGTTGGAGTTGAGGACATTTGCTCTGATAAACCTGCGGTGTGATGTGCAGGTCCTTAAAAGTCTAGTCACAAGATAGATAAGTGACAAGAGCTTAGTCACAAGTCGCAAGAAGTTCCTCTCAGTCAAGAATGAGATGACTCTCCCCATGAGTGTAGGTGAATTTAAAGAAGCTTGAGTGATGTAGGGTTTCCAGAGATACCCTTGTCCTTCCTGAAATTGATCTTCCTTTAGCACACAAGACAAATGAAGCCTCTGTCCTCTTTCTGGCTGACTCTTCATTAACCACTTTGCATTGGAACTAGTTTGTGAAGCTAGCTGTTAGTAAGTCTCAGGGAACAATTTGAGTAACCAATTAAAAAAAATCCATAAAGACATGCTGTATGGCAAATTAAACATGTTTGCAATGAAGAACAATAACACAGCACTAACAGTGGTGACTGTACTACTTCTCTGCATTATCCTGTCGTTGGAGACAATTACTGGTCTATCAAAATTACAGTAAAAAGACAAATTAAGCAATAATTGTACCAGTTAGGGTACATGAACAACTCATTTGGTCACTCTGAAGGGGAGTGTTATGTAGGAGACCAAAGATACCAGACCAGCAAGGCATGAAAGGCATTGCTATCATTTTTGCTCCTATTGCAAGGCTTCTTATTACAATTATGAGATCAGTGAACTCCGATGTAAAAAAGGTGTTTATCTATGCTAGTTAGGGGACAATGTTCTTTTTTGTTCAGCATTGTGAATTCCATTTTCATTATTTCCTGCACTGGAGACATTCAGAACTGTGTCAGTGCTTCCAAGCATGTAATATCATTTTCACATGGACATGACCTTTCATTATCAAAGCTGCCTTTGAGTGTTGAGACACGTATGCACACATCAGTTAGTTAGTTATTCATCTCTTAAAATGTTATGGTTTGTTTTTTTTTTAAATAACACTCTTGGTTTTGGGAGAATGGATAAATTCAGGATGAGGGGAATTCTTAGGTGGCTGAAGACCTAAGGAATGATGGTTCTGCTACAATATGTCTTGATAGTGGTCTTGCAATACACTACATAAACGTGAACTCTAGTACCTTGGGATGGAGCGTCCTTGAGATCCAACTGTCAGAGTTAAGATACACTTGCAAAATTTCATTGATGTCATTTTTTGGCAATGCTTAAACTGGAGCACTTTTGCAGTAAGAAACCTGTAAGTAAGTGTTACTTTAACAAGGAGTTTCCATCTTGCTTTGGAATGAGTTGCATCTCACCTTACTGTGTAAAAAGTAGGTCTTGAAGCTAAGCTCCTCTTCTAAGCTGATAGAAGTTAAACCATCCTGATATAGGTGCCTCAGACTGGTGGGACGAATTTCCTTTTGGAAGCTACCTCTCCTGTAAAAGGGGACATCTTTAGTGGCAGAGCAGACTGACAGTACACCATGGAGGCATAATTACAGATTGCCAGGTCAGAAAAACCTTATTCTTCCTACATCAGCTAGTGCTAATTTCCAACACAGAGCGAGCTAGATGGGATTTTCTTCTATGCGCTCTGTTAAGATCACCCTCATTTTTGATGAGAGAGCATTGCTGACTGCCTTCGTTGGGCGCAACAGGTTGCAGACAGGCAGCTGACTATCAGAGAAATTATGCTGTTCATGTTCTAGCTGGATGGTGGCTACTAATTGAATGCTAGCGCAAATTACTTCTTGACTGCCTGCAGCTGTGAATTTGCAATGCTGCATACTTTATATACTCATTCAATCATATTCACTCAGATTTCTGCCCAATTTTTAACACACAAAAATCCAAGCACCAAGCTTCCAAGAATGAATGTGGGTGGCCTGAGTGCTCACATCACTGTCCCATGATACATTTGGGTTTAAAAAACAGTCCTAAAATCAACCTCCAGAGGGTATATTCATCTCACCTGTTTTAGGAACCTATTTCAGAATATCTTGTGTATGTACCAGCTGCTCAAATATTTGTCTTTGTTCTCCATTAATAACGGACCTCTCCTTGGTTTTGAAAAATAGAAACATAAAGTCTTTTTAACAAGTGATCAGATCCTGCTGTCCTTTACAGTGTGCATTTATTTAACTTAGTTATGCCACATGATACAAATTATAACTTGGTCTTCTTTCTCTATGTTAACATAAATCTGAATTTCCCCACTGGGTGTAATCATAGGCCTCATGCACGAGGATTTAGATGCACCAAGAGAACAAAGGCTAATAAAACACCGCTCTGAAGATGGAATATCTCATGTCTTTTACCTAATTTTCTTCCTTGTTCTTCCGGTGACTTCAGTGTTAGATGAGTTGGACCATTAGTTATTTTTATTATACTGACAAATGCAGAGTGAGGTAGTGACACAAGTTGGCTTTGATTGAGGCATAAAATCCCTGCAAAGATGGAGACTTCACTTACATAATGACTAAACCAGAGAAGAACGTTGTGTATTGCTGTCCATGAAGGCCAGGATATAGAGGAGAGAGTTATCCAACCTACTCTACTAGGGTAGCAAAATGAATTTCACTCCAGTCTTCAACAACTCAAAGGCTGGCAAAACCTCTCAGGACTTGGTGTGTGTTATTTTCTTTTTCTTTTCTTTTTCTTCGTACTGATTGAAATGGGAAAAAGGAAAAGGTCACAGTCACCTTTGAACATGACGATGCTTTCGTCCTTTCAAGCCTGTGCTCCTAATGGCTTGCTGGGCCATTCACAAAAGGTTAATGGTGAGGAACCTGACTATTCAAAGAATCTCTGTTTTTATTCTTTCTAACATTAATTGCCCAGATGTTACCAGTCACTGGTCTCCTTCAGATTATCCACCGATGGTCAAAGTAGAGCTGATGTCTCTGGTGCTTTAGGAACAGTATATTAAAGTTTGCAACCTCCCACTCTGCACTTAAGCTAAATTTATAAAGAATGAAAATATCTCAGATACAAACTTCATTGTTACTGCACAAAAGTCACCGCACATACTCCAGATGATGATTTCCATCTGAATCATGGCTTTGCAACACAAGTGGAATAGCTTGATCTGGCAGGTCACATCCAGTTTTTATGGATGGCGCTTTTCAAATGCCTTGGAAACCCCCACTCTGTGCATGTGTGGCATTTGGGACTGCATTTCTTATTGCATCCATTAAGTCCATGCCCGCAAAGGCAGAGTTCAGAGAGCTTGATATCAATTTGCTCATTTCCATCACTTGCAGTCAGAGATGGTCCCCAGGCACTGCATGGGCACAACCCCAAGTGCCTTGACCTCACTGATGGATTTTACCCTCAGGACAGCCCTGTGAAGAAGGACAAGATGAACCTCCTTATATTTAAATGACTTTCTGTGCTGGTTTTGGCTGGGATAGGGTAAATTTTCTTCATAGTAGCTAGTATAAGGCTATGTTTTGGATTTGTGCTGAAAACAGTGTAGATAACACAGGGATGTTTTAGTTACTGCTGAGCAGGGCTTACACAGGGTCAAGGCCTTTTCTGCTTCTCAGCCCACCCCACCAGTGAGTGGGCTGGGGGTGCACAAGGAGTTGGGAGGGGACCCGGCTGGGACAGCTGACCCCAGCTGACCAAAGGGATATTCCACACCATATGGCGTCATGCTCAGCATATAAAGCTGGGGGAAGAAGAAGGAAGGGGGGGATGTTCAGAGTGATGGCATTTGTCTTCCCAAGTCACGGTTATGCGTGATGGAGCCCTGCTTTCCTGGAGATGGCCGAACACCTGCCTGCCCATGGGAAGGAACGAATGAATTCCTTGTTTTGCTTTGCTTGCGTGCACGGCTTTTGCTTTCGCTATGAAACTGTCTTTATCTCAACCCATGAGTTTTCTTACTTTTACCCTTCCAATTCTCTTCCCCATCCCACCAGGGAGGAGTGAGCGAGCAGCTGGTTGGTGCTTAGTTGCCAACTGGGGTTAAACCATGACACTTTCACAGGGTCACAAAGGCAGTAAATGGGGGAAGAGAGCAAAGCTAGACTCCCATCATCTTCTGTGTGACATAGAGACCCACAGCGTATCCTGACTCCTTGCTTGTCCCTTTGTCAGGGGACGTTAAATGTCACTCAACCCCTGGATGCCTGTGTGCCCTCCAGTCTCTTTTTCCTCAAAGCACAGTTTCAGTAGCATCCTCCCCTCTTCCAGGGCTGAGTTTGGGTCACCGTGGCCTCTGCAGTTCCCTGCAACAGTTCCTTCAGTGTCCGGAAGTAAGAGTGGCAGCCAGACTGACACGTGTGCAGCTAAGACCATGCAGCAAATCCAACACTTTGATTGAGAAGGCCTGGCCTCAGGACTCAGCAGTGTTTTGGCAACAAGCTGGGAGGGAAAAGATGGTCATCCAACTAATTATCACACAGATATGCTCCGGTATAGCTGACCAGTCAGGGCCAGGAAAACAAACTTCCTTATGGCACCAGGTCCTCAGTTAAAGCCTTTAAAATCCTCTTGCAGTGTCTGCCTCTCCCTTCCCCTTTTCCCAGTTTCCTCTGACTTTCTCCTTGTTTCTCCCTCACTAGTAGCAAGTGCAACTTGTGCAAATAGCTGAGGAACCCGTGCCCTCTCACTTTTCTCTCTGCGATTCATTATTATTAATAACTGAGATATTTTTGGCTTTCGCTCATCAGGCAGCTTGTACCAAATAAGCAGCCTGCCTTTCAGCGTTGCCAATCAAGCCTTTCGTTCTGCTTGTCGGAGCAGAATGCCTTGTCCTGTTAGCGGCTCCTCTGCAGTCCTGCTGCTGCCATTACCCTTACCTAAAGCATACATTCAGACTTGAACGTATGCATGTGTGCGTATACATAGAGGGACAGTAAATATGGGAGCAGCTCACATTTTCCAAGCCCCCTTTTTTGGAGACAGCAACAAAGACCGCTGCGACTGCAGCACCGGGAGCAATAAACACGCTCCATATGGTGCCTGCCTTTTGACAGAGTGCTCCTTGGCTTGGGGAGTCCTGGGACTGCTGTGGCAATTTTCAGTGTGCTTTACAGTGGGTTTGTTTTTATTTCGAGTTTGAAAAATCTATGAAGCGCAGAGGGGGTGGAGGGTGGCTGTTAAAATGACATAAATAGTGGTACCAAAGCAGATGGGAAAAGCAGGATAAAGAAGGGAAAACAAACAGGATGATAAATGTTAACTTTATAAAGATGTGCAATTTTATCCTTGGTGGTTTCTTTGGTGTCTTTTTTTTTTTAATGAACTATGAGGGGTATTTTTTTCTACTGTGTGAGTTTTAACTCTAAAACTCTGATGTGCATATCAACAGCTCACGGGGTATGGGCTGTATGTGGGTTAAGTTGCATGGCCCGCCTATTTGTATGGGATTATAGATTTGATGCTTTAATAGATAAGCCAAGTGCTGATGTACAACAATGTCAGGCAAATACCAATAATTTATCCAAGACACCACCAACATAAGCAAATAGAAAACTCTTTAATCACTCCCGAATCCTACAGGAGAGTCGCGCAGCAGAAGACCAGCTAACAGAGTGGGATACTGGTATTACCTAAGTCTTAAGCAAATATCATGTATCTCCACACGGCTGACCACCAGTTTGCCCAGAGGCCCACAGGAATCCCTGGAATGCAAAGCCAACTGTTGCGATCACGTACTGGGAGTGGCAATGACCTCTGTGGATTCAATCTGAGAATTAATTTCACCTCAACTGCACTTGCAGGTTCTCAAGACTAAGCGCTGGAAAAACTTGTGGTGTCGCTTAATCCATCCCTTTTCTTTCCACTTTAAGAGCATCTATTTCTGCCTCACGTGCTTTTTCCTGCTTGGCTCTAAGTGGCTTAGTGATGAGGACTCAGACCATTATTCCATGGCCCAGCACATCTCCAGGCACAGAGGGTGTGCTGTCATGAGTTACCGTGCATCACTGAACTGTAGTGATTTGCCATGTGCCATGTGAAATAATGTAACTTAAGTTAACCCTCTTTCCCTGTGAGCAAAGCTAAATCAATTTGCCTTACATTTGCTGAGGGCTGAGGGTGTGCATGGGGACTGGGACGGTGGTTTGGATGAAGCGTGCCAGCTTGTTAAGCCATGATAGTTCTGTCACCTTATAATTATCATTATGGTCAGAGCTTTATTTTAAAATTTAACATATTTTAACATTTAACATGATTTAACATTTATTTTTAAAATTTGGCATCATTTATCTAATCTACCTTCTGACATCAAAAAAAGGTGAGGTTCAAGTTCCTCTTTCCCAGCCTGCCCACTCAGTCCAGCTGTCCCATACATCCCCCATACTGGACTGCTGTCACCGCAACCAGTCCCTTTTGACAAGAAATAGCGTCTGCAGAGAGTCCCACATCAGTAAGTCCCAGCGAGGACCTGGCTTCTTCTCTGGCCACCCACCTCTCTTTCCTTTCCTATTCTTTCTAAAAGATGGTAGAGAAAATACTTTCCTTCTCCTGACGCCATTCTTCTCCCTTCCTTCCTTTGCAACATCCTCTTCTCATTTTTAATCTTTTTCATTCTTTATCTTCTTAGCCTGACACCGCAGGCTGTGCACAGAAGCACGGGAGAGGGCCTTGCCCCAGCTCACTGCTCTCCTCAGCAAAGCGTTGATAAGTTGGCCACGTCTCCAGCAAGCAGAGTGGAAAATTTAAATATTGAGGAGGCAAAGGTGAAAGGTCCTCAAAGCTAATGGAAGCAGCAGCCTGTAAGGAAAAAGTACAGCCTCACAACCTGCTTTTCTTGTGTATTGCTCAAGCTAGGGCAGCAGCATTACATTTTATTAGTTGCTTTGTTTAGAATTTTCCTTTTAATATCATTGAGGTAAAAAACAAGAACCATGACAAGACATGTTTCTCTGTAGCTCTTTACAGTAATTTCATTTTGATGAAGGTCAGAAACGAATGGACTTTGTCTCGGGTTACTTTTCATTTTCACTTCAGGTTTTTTTAGGTTTTTTTGCAGATGGGCCTGAGACCATAAAACTTCCTCCTACACTAGTCAGCTTAATGTACTTGCAACCCAAAATCTCCCTCCCACATCACTCTCCACACATCAACCTGCCAATTCAGATCCTTTTGCAGCAAATTTCAGTCACTTGTTAAAATGTTCTGTTACTTCTTATGCAAGCTGGCAGCTACAAGAGCGTGGTGTGTCTGATGCCAATGTTGTTCACGTGAACTAAGCCTTGCACTCGCCTTTTATCTTATTCATACATCTATTTGTAGGCCACTTGCAGAAGGTCACTGATCATACGCAAAGGCAGTTTAAAAATGACAGGAAGACACTGAATATTATTCTGATCAGTCTTGGGTCACAATCCTTATGCCCACCTTCCTTCTGCTCTCAAGAATGAGGCAGAAACTTGCATTTTATGGTCTTTCTTGTGCCTCAGGGAATAATAATTTGTGTTTAAGGAGAAGATAAGGAAATCTGTGGGAGGTGATGGTCTCCTGAGGAGTGGTGGGGGCTGCCTGAAATTCTAGCACATCCAGATTTGATTTGATTGGAGAATAATGTCTAAAACAAAGATGACGATGTTCATGTAAGCGGAACTACTACCTAGTGTAACTGAATTACTACTAGTTTTGCCACGTAAGCTTCAACGACAGTGGGGGAGGTCTACATAAGTCATGGCAGGTCTACAAAGGTCATTCTTTGCTTGGGAGGTCATTGGTGGTGTCCAGAAAAATGTTGTAATGTCACAGCACCAGGCACTCTGCTGTGCTTTATCACAGCTGGAGAGTAGAGTGACAGATTTACATTTGAGTGCACCAAGGTGTCACACTGCGAACGGGGTGATACCATAGTGTAATAGGCCTATAAAATTATGCTTTAAAGGTGAAAGTCCAAAACAGAATGAGTGTCAATACAGAATCACTTGCCCATTTCAGTGGCTAGATCCTAGGCTGCTGTAAATCAGGGGTCGGATCCAGATGTGGCGTGTTTATGGAACTGATTCTTTCCAGCTGAAGGTCAGACAGGTCTGCCCTACTTCCACTGAGGACTAGCTACCTTTCATCATTCCAGAAAGTGAAAAATAGTGATTTTAGAAATCCAGTCAGAAGGCAGGAGGGATGATAGTCCCAAATCCCTCCAGCATTCCCCAAAATCTCCCTGCATCCCCAAGAGGCAGCAAAATACAGATTTCACCAGCCTGGTGTATCCTGACTGAAAGTCCTCTGTACACCAGGGAATAGGAAGGGTATGATGCATCTTACACACAGTAACATGTTGCAGTCCCCTGAGGCTTGAACAGAACACGGACCATCTGGATTTTTGTAGTGTGAAGTTCAATTAAAATGTTTTGATGTTAACCACATTAAATTTTCGAGGATATAATTTTTTTCTCTCCAGCTTTCCATCTCTCTCTATTCTATTAAAAATAAAAATGAGAGAAAGAGGAAGTGAATAAATATTTCACATGAAATTCCATATGGCTTCAATTGTCGTACTAATATGCATTTAGGAATTATTCATTTTTTAATAAAGAAAAGCAATTGAAGTATGACTGTTGCCCTAATAAGCTAGGAAAATTAACTTTGGAAATAGGGGTGACTTTCTAGACCTGTGTGTGACATGCAGAAGAACACTTGTTGTCATTAGACAAACCTCCACAGATGAGATTGCTAACATACATTTCTCTTGGGTCAAACTTTTTACCTGACAGCTCCGGAACCCCTGACAAGTAGATAGAAAAGCCAGTCTCCTACCAGTGATCTTGGATTTGCCCCATATTGATCTGCATGTCCATCGAAATTAATATACTGGTCTGCAAACAAAAAATAGTGGAAAACCATTGCTCAAAGCACCTGCCCCTCATTGCAAAGCCACATCCCAGTGGAAGGTGGAGATGGGCAACACTCTCTTGAAAGGAGCTTCGTGAAGAGCATGCGGCACCTAAACAAAGTTCCTTTGTTGCCAAGCGTGATAGCTATCTGTGCTGGAAGCAGTTCTTGGGACATACACACTTGTAGGTCTCTTGCTATAAGGAAAGAGAAGTGGGCAAAACTTTCCAGCTGGTTGGCTGTTTTTCTATCTTGTGCAAGGATTTTTTTCATTTTGTTGGTCTGTGTGGCTGCTGGCAGGGCAACACCTCACATTGGCTTGAGGACCCTCTCTGACGGCTGTTTGTGTGTGCAAAGCCATTTGAATGGGGATTAATTGCATGGCATCACTGCAAGACAGATCCCACTATTGTGCTAAACAGAATTTTAGCTCTTTAAGTAAAACCATATGCAAAAGACAAAGTGAGGTGATCTCAGTCTAATTAATTCAGTCCAGGTTTACCAACCCAGTCCCGTGACTGTGCATAGTTCACCCTGTAGATCAAGTAGACACTTTGGATGCACTGTCAGAGTGTGCTGAACTTTGGATGTACTGTGTGATTTTACTGCATGCAAGCTAGAATGATTTTAAGAGCCAAATCCCTATCTCACATAAATTGGCATGATGCTATAAATTGTTTGATAGTTTAGTACTTCGAAGTTGCCCTCTTTGTATTGCTGAAAAAGGACAGTCACAGTCATGCAGAACCTGATTCTGTTATTCAGTTCATTGCTGTTAACTGGGATGAACCTCATTCTTACCCAGTGTGGGGCTGGATTTCATTTCATTGTAAAGTAGCCTGGAGAAACAGATCAGCAACCTCTTTTGAATCTAGCTCAAGCTGATACTCTGCCTAATTTTCCCCTGGTCCAAAACATCTCTAGCCAAGCTCTTTTTGGCATTCCATGTTTGTTGGGGAATATCTCCACATCTTTTCTCTCTGAATTTCTGGTCAGAGCTGCCAACTTTAAGATTTTCAGCGATTTGATGGGTGCCAACAAAGAATTCTAAAATAAATAAATCGAAACGTACATTAGCTGTTTTCTCTGGAGTACAGAGCACCAGCTTCATCTCTGAGAAGCAATACAATTCCCTTATAATTAAACATAAGTTACATTGCTCACAACACAACTTTTGAAATGTGTTTAAAAATGGCTTCTGTGGGAATTCTTTAAAGCTTAGTTTAAGCAGATGGGTATTGCTACTGAAATAAAGAGGATTATTCATATGTTTACAGATAAGTGCATGCATAAATGCTATCAGGATTCAAGTCTGGGAGTTTATGTTTGAATGAAAAAAAAAAAGTAACAAATTTCACCCACTTTTTGTTTTGTTTTACTTATATTTTATGCCAAGGTAATAAGCACACTGTAAAAATTTATAGTGCTTAAGTGAAAGTATATGGGATTATTTATATTGCCTTTCATAGGCTTTTTAATTACTCCAAATAATGCTAGGGTGCAGGTAATTCTTGGTTTAAATTCTCAAGCTAAAGAACCTTGGAAAACATTGCAATTTGAATCCCAAATATTCTACATTCCTCAAGCAAATGTCTTCCCAGGCCACATCCGGGATAAATTGTTTTATTTATGTTGATTGATCTTGGATTATTGCAGAACATCCAGATTTATTCAGACTACGCTGAATGTTCAAAGAGACTTAGTGAGCCAGATTGAGAGAGGTCAAGGAAACAATGCAGAAACAGTTTGCTTTTTTTCATTAAACATTAAAAGCATCTGTGCTGTTTCAAAATATGCTCAAAGTCTGGTTTTACTAGCTACTGATCAGTCAGTGGGATTTGAAATAATCTATCAGATAACATTGCCTTTGCGTATACATTGCTACGTAAGCAATTTGGCATTGCTTGTACTTGTGTATTTGATTTAAACTCAAGTGTCATAAGAAGGATGAAGGGAAGGAAGAAGGTGAAAGAAAAGCAGTGAAGATTTTTCTCTCTTCATATATGAGCAGTGAAGTGAGTGATTTTAGCTGAATCCTCCAGGCTCTGCAATAGGCTGAAAATAGGAGAAAATCACAGAAGTTAGTGGCCACCTTAGTGTCTATAGTCGAATGTAAAAGAGGCATGCCATGTCAAGCCTAGCTGCCCAAAGGTGTTCTAATGTTCCCTTGCAGGGTTTTAAGTGCCTAGCAATAGTGTCAGATAGGGAATAATCAATGCTAAGGTGCAGTTCAGGGTCATTTTTAAGGAAAGGAAATTTTAAGGAAAAGGAAAAGGTGCTCTCACAGCTGAGAGTACAGCAGCCAGTTTGTACATATGCTTCCTAACTATGCATCAGTCCACATGCAATGTATGAGGTTGCCTCTGCAACCATCTCTCAGCAACTCCTCCTACCCGTCCATAGATCTTGCTCCTTATATATGGACTTCCGCAGGGAAGATGGTGAAAAAGTAATCTAAATGCCTTCTAAGGTCCTCAGCTGTTTTAGGTATACAAGCTGTGGTGTTAGAGATACCACAAGGAGTCCCTGGCTTCAGTCCTTGGTGGTGAGGATGTGCTGCTGGGTTGCTTTAAACCATGACTTTGGTTGTTGGTCACTCAGCCAGAGAAGACAGATTGAGGAGCTGGT
Organism: Fregata magnificens; assembly: GCA_013389945.1. Classification (NCBI taxonomy): domain Eukaryota; kingdom Metazoa; phylum Chordata; class Aves; order Suliformes; family Fregatidae; genus Fregata; species Fregata magnificens. The sequence continues at coordinate 84,816 of WAAD01014649.1, forward strand.
GAAATTCTCCTCCCTGATGATCTCTTCTGTGAGCAACAGGGCATAATTCTTTTATCAGGAAATTTCTGTTTTGGAGGGTGTCTGTGGAGGAGTTTAACTTCTTCTCACCACTGCAGTCACCCAGCAAGCTGAACCAGCTGCTTTCCAAAGCCAGAATTTGATAGATT
>WAAD01014649.1:87202-159625 GCA_013389945.1 Fregata magnificens
ATTATAATTACTTGAGCAAAAATAAACACACATATGGTGTGACATTTTCCTAATGATCGGATCTTATTTGGAAGTAAATGTATTAATTAAAGGGGGGAGTAGAAAGGGGAAAAACAAACAACAATCCCTGAGTCATGAGAACATGACAAGCTGTCCTTTGAAAATGTTATTTTTATTTTTCAGTGACACCGGTGTTAATTTACTAGGTGTTATACTGTGTGCTTTCTCATTTGTTGTTAAAAAGCAATGATTTTCTTCCTCATCTGCTTCTCTGTTCTATGTTTCAGTTTTGTTTATTTTTGTATACAGTGCTGAGCTAAGAAGAAAACTCACCCCCAGATAAAGGGCCAAATCAACATCTTTTTGNCCCCAGATAAAGGGCCAAATCAACATCTTTTTGTCCTTGACGCTGTCAAATGCTGATGTTAAACTTTCCCTGGTCTCATAAAAGATGTGATTCAGCTTTGGAGGGCAGGGTAGGTGGTTTGAAATTCTCTTTGATTCTCTTTGATGGTGAAATTCTCTTTTTACTTAAACCATGCTGCCCTTGTGCTTAGGCTTTAAATGAAAGCATCTTTTACAATTGTCTTCAAGAATTAGTGGTAGATATGCAGAGAGCAGTCTAGAAATGGCCATTCCAACAAATATTCACAGTGTTGGTGCCACAGCAGCACTTAAGTAGAAACAAATCTTTAAAGATTGAAAAACTGTATCTCTTTACATTTAAAAAGAGAAATGGATAAAAATCACATACGTCTTCCCAACAGAGTCTAAACTCAAGAATGGATGTAGCAGGCACTCAGGGAGGTCCCCTGGGGTTTTCTTATTGCTGCTGTTTTTCACATGATCATCTTTCTAGTTCTGGAGAATTGGAAAGCTGTATGCCAGCCCAGGGAAAATACGGAGCTTTTACCATCTAGTTTGTTCCATACCTCCTTTTATACTTTGTAGGTGTATTGGTCAACCCACCACAGCAGGTTCTTATAATTGTTTTCATAACTATAGGTTCACAATATTAAAATGAAAACCTTTTGAAAGAACACGGTAATTGCCTTTTTTGATACTTTTCTTTGGTATTTTTCTGTTTTCCTCTGTGAAGTTTTTCCTTGTGGAAATATTTTAATTCCTCAGAAATATAAACCAGTTCAATTTTACATTTTCTATTTTCTACTTTGCCTCTCCATTTCCACCCCCTTCTTCTCTCCTTTCTCAGAAGAAAAACAAGGAAATGAAAAAAAAAAGAAAAAGAAACCTATAGATGCTGCAGGGAAAAACAAAATGCTGAAAAGCTTTTTTTTTTCCTTTATTTAAGCATGAACCCCCCTTAGTAAATAATTACTTTCTTGTACAGAAGTTTCACTTCAGGAAAGTACAACTTTCAGTTGAAAAAGATTTTAAATGCAAGCTTTAACCAGTTCTTGAAAAAAAGCCACATTTCAATCTAAAAGAATGTTTGTTTTATTTCCATTCTGTTGTAATTTCAGAAAATGTACTAACTATAAGGCATCGTGCAATAAATCATGATATATTTCAGTCAATTATATGTTGTAATAAAAACCCTGTAAGTGTTTTGAATCATGGCTGTTGTGTTCTTTCAGAAGATCTCTCAAACTTCTTGCCTAATCTATGGAGCTGTTCACTTCGAGCACAGTTTTCAATCTATTCGCTGATGCAGAAGCCATCTGGTTTTCAACTGAGTCTTTCTCATCCACTCAGTTTCTTTTTTCTTCTGACAAGCTTAAGCATATAAAGACTTTTTAAAGTAGAGAGTTGGGCTGGTTAAAATACAATGCATGTTCTCTAGGGAAAAAATGATTTGAAACAAATTTTCAGGTTTTTAACAGTTTGTTCCCACCTCCCCTTTTTAAAAATCAAACAAAAAAAATCTAGTTTTCATTTGGATTTCCCCCTTTTTTTTTCTTCTCTGTTGTTTTTATTTTGTTTTCCCCCAGATGGAATAGATGGAAAAAGATAGAAGATGATAGAGAAATGTTTTTAGTGCAAATTCCCTAGCACTTGATTCTTTTCCTAGCTTGGTTCTCTGGTAGTATGTTAACCTCACTGACCTTCTGCCTGGCATTGCCAAAAGTATCAGCATTTGCAAAGAAGGAGAACAAGTTTTGTCTATATGGGACTTGCTGGGGCAGAAGAAAACTTAGAATATACTGAAAAGAGAGAAGGATGACTCCTGGCAAGGAAAATGACAAAGATGGTTGTCTCCTACTATTCAGCTCAAGATTATATGAATGGTTATTGCTGTCTGGATGGGACTTCGTGGTTACTCTGGTGGATCATAACAAGTGGGGAATTAATTCTCACATTCTCCTACTTTTCACTTTCAAATTGAAATTTTTCGATTTCTATTCCTGAAAAATCCTAAGGGGCTGCACAGAGGTGGCATGGCAGATCTTTACTCTCACATAGAAGCATAGTCAGGAGGCAACTAATGTCCTTTACATTAAGTATGCTGAGTCATCTTTATTTGATTAAAGAGGAATTAAAAGAAAAAAAGCAGCTGAGATGGAGATTTGGCTTTGAATTTCTTTCCCTACATAATTAATGGGTGTGATTAGACTCCATATTAGGTTATCATCCTTCTACATTGAATATTTCTTTTAGCTGATCAAACACAAAGCATCTGAGATGACAGCATGGTCCTTGGCAGAAATAACGTAGGAATTACAGGACACATGCCATAAAGGAAATACTCAATTTTACGTGGAACCTACCATAGTGTTCATCAGTGAGGGTAAAAGCTGCAAATAGGAAGGGCTATTTGCCAGTTTTTCTAGTTGCACCTCTTGTGTGTTGTTCACCTTTGAGATAGCCAACTGCTCTATAATAAAATGCCCACAGGACTCTCTACAGTTGCTTCTCTTTCCCTGGTGTTGAATTATTTTTTACTTTTCTTCCACCTAGAGTTCTTCATAGTACATTTTCTCATTTCTATTTAAAAAGATTTTAAAAAAACAAAACAAAAAAGTAATTTGAGAGGTTAACTGGGGCTCTGCCTATTCTCTGCAACTTCTGTGCCAACTTTTAGCATAAACCAGTGATGATTTAATATATATGAAGATGTCTCTTTGAATTTCCAATAGAATTTTTAATATTTGAATGCAGGCTGACAACGGAGGATAAAAAATATGCTTTCAAGAAGCTTTTGTGCTCTTCTTAGTAATCCAACATAATTTTAAAACTGGTTTTTAGCATCAGATATAAAGACGCACAGAAGAGTTTAGGTTAAATCTAACGACTCCAAAAAATGGAGGATTTCGAACAGTTTGTTCCTTTGGAGGAAATTTATATCAAAGCCAAAGATAAATCCAGATCTGTACATAATCAGTGGACTGACTTCTGTTTTGGCAAACTCCTGTTGGCAACAGAAGAAGAACCAAGGGGGAAATATGTAAGCAGGGGTTAATGGTGTGTAAAGGAATAACTGAATTGTAGAAGCCATGGTCAGCAGGGAAAGAAGAAACTGCTTTATTTTTGTCTGTAACTGAGACTTCAACTCATGGCGCTACTGGTGTGGGATTATTAGGTTGAGGTGATTTAGACCTGCTGTCCAATTTGACCTGTTGCCATAGGGTTAGAAGTAATATGTATAAAACCCCCCACAGGATACTGATAGATCGGGAGCTGGAAATGTTAGCTTAATTGGAACCCATAGCTCTGATATGACAGATAGCATCAAGTCAGAGAGCAATGGAGGTGCTTGGTCAAAACGCCTGCCTCCTACTCACGCTGTTTGAGTTGGCATTCTGGCTTTACCCTCTTTTAGGAAATGAGGTTCATAAAGACTTCTCTATTTAAAATATAAGCTGCTTACCTCAGGAGGCTGATCACAATTTATTGTACATTTTTAGGATGCTTATCATCTCAAAGCAGTTGTGTTTCTGGATAAAAAAGGGTCTGTTTAACTGAAAATTGATTAAACAACAAAAAGAAAACAAATTGCAACGCCAAGTATGACAAATGACATGTGAGTTGCCTAACTGTAAAGATGAATAGCTCTCCCCGTAGGCAGGCCCATTGCAAACAGCATCCTCTAGTTGGTTTCACTGGACTTTGAAATTTCCCTTTAGATGGTTTAAGATTAATTAAATAAGGCAATACTAAAAAACCAGTAGCTTTTTGGTAAGAATAATTGTCATGACTACCAAACGTAGCCACTGAAAAAGAATTAATCATCTCTAGTTCAGTTCCTTTTTATCAGCAATTGACTTTGTTATGAATAAAGTTCATGTGTATCATTGACCTCCTCTTCTCAGTGGTAATGAAGTCTCCTTCATTCAGACTATCAGATTTCTAAAATTTAATGAGAAAGCAGTATGTTAAAATTACAGAAAGTTTGATTCGTGAAGTTTTCTTGAGGTGGTGAATCCAGCTTCACTTGAGTACCATCAATCATATATAGACAGAGCTTATACATGTTTGTTTGGAAAGATAATGAGGCTTTCCAAAAAGCAGCCATAATGACGCTTAATATCTGAGGATCAAATCCAAGACAGAAACCTGGATAACACGAGTCTCTCAAGGAACAAACACTTTAGAAGTCACAGCGTTGAACACTTGAATCAATAAACACATCTACATATTTTGTTGTGCTATCTGTAAGACAAAAAGACCTCCATGCTATCCAGATATGAAGTGACTTGTCCTTAAAATTTAGAGCATGACTTTTCTCACTAGGAATATGATTCAGTCAGATTGGCTAAACAATTTTCTAAGGCCACTGCTGAGAAAAAACTTGTGTCAAGAGGCGTTACTATTATTTGTGGTAGCAGCCTTGATGAGCAAACTGTCCTGTCTTGTCATTTAATGTAGTGCATATTCAGCAAATGAGAAAAAATAGACTCCATCAGGAAGTTATGTCTTTGTCCTCAGTATTTGAGCTTTTTATAAGTCCTGACATGTGACTTTTGACTCTCTTCAAGATCCATGTTAACTTGAGATATAATAACACTAGATATTCTTGCTAGGCATATAAACATATTACAAATTAAGTGGTCCTTAAGGCGTCCTGCAACAGTGAGTTGCATCTCTAGATTGCCTAATAGTTTAAGGGAAAGATAACTGATCTATGAAAGGTCAAGTAATAGATCTGACTAACGATACAAGTATAATAACGACAAATCTTATTCTGGAATGTGTTCCCAGGAGAACCTTGTGTCAGGTCTTGGATGTTACCTTTTCCTATCCTTCCTGTGAACTCCCCTTCACACAGCACCAGGGTGACTGCAACTAGACTGCTGTATCCAGTTTTTTGTGTACCACTTAAAAACTGGAACAAGAACTTTAGCGAATGTCATGTGTAAGGGATTCGTGAAGCATCTGGGTTACGGTAAGCTATGAAGGGCTTAGGTTCTACCTTCTATAGTAGGTAGAACAACAATCTTCCAACGTGTATAGCTTTCAATACAAAGCACATGAGTTTTTGCTATGTCCATTTCAAGGTTGGAAGAGAAATATTAGGATTACATTGCAACAAAGAGGTGTCAGGAGAGGTTCACCGAGTATTCAGGGACCCTTCCTAACAATAGTGGCGGTGCAGCACAAAAAGAGGCTTCTCGAATGGTTGCTGCATAGTCTTCACCGAGGTCTTTTTAATCAGTTTAAACAGACACCTGTCAGGGGTAGTTTAAATATTATTATCCTGTCCAGAACAGAGAATGATTTAGATGGACACATGGAGATGCTTTCAGAATAAACAACCTTTTTTAGGCTGATCAGTTCTGGCTCCTGCCAAGGATGTCTAACTGGAAAGTGAGGCCACTTCCCCATCGCCTGTGTGGTTTACAAAACATTTCTAAAATGATGTGACAGCCAATGCACTTTCCATAGAGAGCCATGACCACCTCCCTGTCTCTGTTGTGTCCCATATGCATTATTATACTGCCTGGGAGCTCAGAAAGGGACTAAGGCTGAAAAGACTTCCAGAATTAGCATACATCTCACATTGAGATCCAGGTTGCTCCAACACCAGAGCCAGCTGGTTTGAAACCAGCATGGTCATGTTTCCATAAGTTTCTGCCTTCTGAGCTTTCTGACTCTTCCTTGCTCTGAGCACCTTGAGAGCTGTTGTGCTCTTTCCCTATGTTAAGCAAAAGCTTTGCTCCCTTTGATACAAATCTCAGCGTTCTTGTTTAGTTAGACAAAATTTATCATAAATGTTCAGAAAATGTGTAACAGGAATGAGGGGAAAAGTAACCATCTCTGATGTAGCACTCTTCAAAGAATAAGCTGCTTTTTAATTAACCCTAAGGAGTTTTAGCAAGACAAGCCAATTTCTCTATGCTACCATTAGAGTCTTGTTTCCATAGGACACTTTGGGTGGCAGATAACAGGTCAGGTTTATTTTAATTAACTTTGGGTGACTAAAAAAGACAGACATTTCTATCTTATCCGTCATCTCTAATCTTAACATCTTTCTTGAGCAGATTTGAATAATAATAACCCAGTAGGCTCTTTAATTCTATTCATTAGTTGTCCACGAAAGAGAGAAAGAAAAAAATTAAAGAAAAGGAATTAGGTTTCTTGTAGCCTATAAAGAGCATTTTAGTCCTTTATAATACGTGGTTTAATCTACTCTCAATTAAATAAAAAATGTTGAAAATATTTTTTTTCTGAAATGCAATTAATTTCAGATTAAACCTATTTTTGTTCTTAGCACCTTAGCATTTGGGGAACATGCACTGTGTAATCAGTGCAGGATAGAGAGAGGCCTGTAAGGCTCTAAGCAGTGGAAATGGATATTAGTAAAAGGGCAAGGAGATAGGCACTGATACCTAGGAAGCTGGAATAAAAGTCACCCTGTTTTTTACCTGTTTTCTATTTACTTTGTTATTTCACAGCCAAATGTTATAGCCATAAAATTTCTGGAACTAGGAATGTCTTTTTGTTCCTGGCATATGACATTTAGCGTGATGGTATGGTGACCTGCACATGAAGCTCTCAGGTCTATTTGAATATGACTGCTGCTGCTGTTAAATTAGACATTTTTCCAGCGTAACGTTAACCAGATCCCTGAAACACAGAGCTGGTGCAGCAGCAGTGTGCATTATCATTTGGGAAAATACCACGTGTTATGACTGCCACAACACAAGGTGAAATCATCAAGTGAGACTCCTGTAACAGAAAGTTTTCTCAGCGGTTTCCAGCCTGAGCCACTCATGTGGCGATGCTCTGAGTCCCCCCAGGGCCTTTCGTCCCAGCTTCAGCAGATGCTGGTTGGAAAATAAATTTGTCTGGATCCAGACTTACCAGACTGAACGCCACGTCTGCATACACAAAATGTGAGGGTCTTCCATATAAGGGTCATCTGATCAGGAAACAATTTCTAAATCACTAATCAGCTTACTAACAAGACCTTATTCTGGAGTTATTTTGCCTGTGAACTCTTTGCCATAGTAATTGAGTGCACTGGATTAAGCCAAGATGAGTACTTGCTATACAGAGATTATCTTATTTTTCTCATTATGTTAACATTCAGCTTTCTTCAACACCCTATTTGAATCCAGAGCCTTTTTTCCCAGTGTTACCTGCCGGTCTCAACATTTGTCGTTTCTCGCCTTCAAAATTGCACACCGCTGTTATAGTTGTAGATAGGTTTTGTTCATATGAAACTCATTTTTCCCCCTTTATGAAGAAAAGAAAGACGTTTTAAGAAATGCTTGAGTCCCATTGCTTGAATTATTCATGTTTTTTCGAGCAATTTATCTACTAGCTCTGTGATTTTCTTCTCGCTGTATCTTTAGTTTATACTTTTGGTAATACATAAACAATTCCACAAGTAATAAGAAACAATCAGTTGGCTGAGTGCTTTACTTAAGAAAAAAACCCACAAACACCACAAATATGTCCTTTTTCAATAAGCTGAGACTATTGCAGCTGGGTGCAACTCTGACACAGAGGTGAGCACAGCACTGCAGACTTGTTTCTAATTTTCATATGACATGAATTCTGGGCCATGGTGGGTCTTTCCTTCCCCCAGTTTATCTGACCCCTCACCCTGCTTCTCCCTGTTGGAAATCACAGGAATTAGAGAAGTGGTCTCTGCTGTCAAGCATCAGATGGTGAACAATAAACATATAAATCAGTGCTTAGTGGTTTTGGGACTGAGGCTTTTGAAGTCAGAGGAAAGACTTGAATTTATTTCAGCGTGCTCTTGAGGGCCTGCCAGCCTCATTTCCTCAGACAGCAATAGATGCTCAAGCCCTCGTTTGCATGAGCACAAGGTCTAAGTGCAGAAAGGGTGATGCCAATGCATGTTTTATCCACCCTGGTCTGGACACTGGCCCTGTTCCAGTTTCCATGTAAGTCACTGGGAACTGGTCCCCTGATTTAGGGAGAAGATGGCTTAGGTTTTTAAAGAGCTACAAGAGTTACTTCAATGTGCGAGGGCCTGACCCTGGACCAATGTCCATTTGGTCCAAGACAGTTCTGGGATCAATGACCAAATTATTGTGGTTTGGTTTTTTTTTTAAATAAAACACTTATATGTGAAAATTTCTCTTTTTAGTGCTAAAGGATAAAGCAAAAAAGGTACAGAGAACAGAGTGAGCAACAGGCCTGAACTGCAGAAACAGGAGTATGTCACCTTTCCATCTAGAGATGTAATAGAGACCACTTTAATTATTTAGTTCATAAATGCACCACCCTTGACATTGCAGTCAACATTTTAATTTCACATGAAATACAGTGCAATTATGACCTACTGAAAGAAGTGGCAGCACCGTTTATGTCACTCAGTAGAGAATTACAATCAGATGAAACAATTACTGTGGCTTTATTTTTGTTTATGAAGAAAATTATGCTTGTGCTTTCTTTTGCATACTGGGTATCTGACAGGCAACTCAGGACAGTAACACAATACTGTGAAGTAACTCAGAGTTATTAAGTTAATTTCTCAAAACTGCTTCCCTAAGGCAAATTATAAACTTTTCCACACCTTTTTTTTTTTTTTAATTTTAACATGCATTTTGGTGGAAACTCAAATGATAAATTAATGGTCATTTAGGTACTTCAGGGCAAATTTGGCACTGCCTGGGGAAAAATTCCATCAGAGTCTGGGTTCAACACTTTAAATTATCTAGAGCTTTAGACAGAGATTTTTGATCATTTGTAAAAGGAAAAAAATAACCGAGAAAACCAGAGCAAAAATGTGAAGCAATAAAAATGGTAGATCTTCCTAGAAACCCCTTCTAGGCTGGGCCCTTTAAACCATCCAGCCATACCAGCATGGAGTGTGGGACCAGAGCTTCACCAGAACCCAAGATCTGCCTGAGCATGCCGAGTACATGCTGGTCCAGCTATGTTGCTTCCCATTTTGGAGCTCGCTGATTAACTGCTACTTGGAGGAACCATGTGCAGATGTTTCCCTCATCTCCTCTGATAAAACAGGGTTTCCCTTCTATGGCCACCCTACTTGCCCTTTGCTGTACCTGCTCCAGTTTGAAGTCCTTGAGCACTGAGGATGGGAACGCTACACATTGGTCCAGAGGACTTACTATTATAATATTATTATTAGACACTATATTATATTATATATATTACATTATTATAGTGATGTTTTATGCAATACTGATCACCCAAGTGCTTTGCCTGGGGCTCCATTTTGCTTTTCACCCATAACATCAGTGGCTTGTAGACTCCCACCAAGGCCATGAGGGTCTTTGTCATGGAACTGACAGTGTCCTTGCTTGTAACAGAAATGTGTCAGGCATTTTAGACAATTTTTCCCAGCTTTTATGAGAGATAGTCTTAGAAATCAGGAATTCCAGAGAACAAACACTAATTTTACATTGATTTTCTTTTTGCACTTGAACAGTAGCTGCTCAAGTGCCTATTCATCAAAGGTTTTGAGCGATTGAAATGGTTCCTCATAGTTCACCTGCTTAATTTTTCTTTATCACAGTTTTTCTACCTGTTAATTAATTTACAAAAAGAAACAAGCAAATAAAAAGCTAGTAGTACTGCCTGATAAATACTTGCTTGTTTTCCCAAGGGTTTCTGGAGATTTATTACTAAACAATTTGAGGTGTAAATATGAACTAAATATTAAATATGAAGCATATGAACACTGTGCAGACTGTTGGTCTCCAAGTATTACAGCCCTTACATCTTGTGTTTTTTGTCTACACCAGCCTACTTCAAAAGAGTCCATGATGCTGGTGCACTGCAAGAGACTTCTTGCTAAGGGTTTTGGAGACGTCTGAGGAACTATCCTGAAGCAGCATAAATAGTAGAGCTCCTCTTTTGCTTTAATAATTCAATATTCTTTGTACTGTTTGCTTAGGGATAGTCCAAGATTATCCTGGTTTTAGCCTAGGATTTGGGAGATGTAGCATCTGGCCTCTGTTTCCCTTCCCACAGTGCTGGGGAGATGACAACCTTCTTAAAGATTCAGAATTCACATTCTAATGTGAAGCACCTTTTTAATCACCTCTATTTTAACGGTTTTTTTAGCATTATCATCAGTTTGAATCACTTAATGTTCTCAGAATTAATTTTTCTGTGGATCTTGGCATTTCCTTTCAGTATTTCTGAGTGTCTTTGGCTGATTTGTCCCCTTCTTCACTCTCTGCACAGATAGCTCTGAGTTATGAAGGAGTTATAGCAAAGATAAACTGGCAGGATGAAGCAGAGAGGCATAGAGCCCAGAATGCATATCAATTGATGTGTTTTTAATGTACCTAATTGAAATTCAAATTTCAGATCTATGCAGAAAATCACCTGACGTGCCAGATCAGAGGTGTTCATTGTAGAGATGACCTCTGTGTTGTTTAACATAGAAAAAATCACATACATGCGATGAAAGAAATTGTCCCTTAGGGATGCAATCTGTGAAGGGCTCCAAATGACCTAATTAGTAATATCTTCTAAGAGTATGATGCCTAAAGGCAGTAAGGATCCTTAATTCTTCACACCCAAACTATGCATGCTTATCATCTGGGAAAGATGAACCACATTCTGGAGAGATAAGATGAAAATTAAGGATATGAAAGGAAACTCTGGAAACATGTGTAGACATCTTGTTTTAACTCAGTTTACATAAGTTCTTTTTATGGCAAGCTGTTCTGTGATAGCACTATCATGTGCTGGATACATCCTGGCAAAGTGACCATCAGGTCTATTAACTGTGTAATTTGCTTTTTACATTGAGATTTTTCTTATACACCATTGGGGTAGTTTTTCATTGTATATGAATTGTTTTTCCTTAAAGCACAGGTGAGATTATGGTACTGACAGCCACCCTGAACACTCGCCTTTGAAAATGTTTTACTGTTATTGCATTAACATAGTTACTTTAAAAAATAATAATAATCCCATTAATCTCATTAAAATGTCTACTGATGTACGATCATCTTTTCTGGCTGTGAACCGCAAGCAGTCTATGCTGTACTAATGAGTCCTTTGAACACTGAAGTTGTACAGCAGGTACCCCCTTGTGCCTCTTGGAGAATTTCTCCAAGAAATCTTTATTTTTCAATCCCATCTCCTTGGATACCTGGTTGTCTCATTTAATAAGCTGTTATGAAGCTTAGTACAGAATCCTTTTCTCTGTAAAACAGATGCAGAGTTATGTTATTCCTTGTTGAATGTAAAAGTTTTATTTTAAAAGGCTATTCTTTAAAGCTTTGTTCTGTGCAATTCACCTCATATTTGTGGCAAATATTCCCTTGGACAGACAAAATGAGTTGAAAAATTTGTAGTTTCTGATTTACATGAAGTCTGGAATTCAGAACAGCACATCCTCCTATAATACATTTCTTGGGAACCAAATACCTTCTCATCGTTCACCTGCACTTTTAAAAAATGCATTTAGCACTGTTGAAATGCCTTAGCTTAGCAGCTTTGGAGACAAACATCATGTATGTACCTACACAAAATGGTCTGCCTTAGGCAAAGCAATCCCAGTGACTTCTTGAGTCCACATTTGTAGAGATGCCCGTTAGGCTCCTTCCCTCATAAAATTGCTACTTTTGTGGCCTTAATTCAGCATCCAGTGATACCATTGGAATCCTTCCATCTTGCTTCAAGAAGCTGTAGGAGTTCATCTTTATTCCTTTAGAATATGGGAGCTTCCAAGGTTAGGGGTTCCTGATGAGGGACTTATTTTGGCAGAAGATTTTTCAAGTCCTGAGTGTTGAATAAAGCAACACACAAAACAATCTGATGGAACAGTGGAGCCAGAGCAGGTAATGCAATACAGCTCAGAGATAGTAGATGTTGGCCATGGCGCAGGTCTCCGCACTTTCAGACAAAGTTACATGGTGGCATTGGCACACAACCTGGAAATTAAAGTCATTGGAGAAGGGATGCCAGAGAAGCATGCATCTTAATCTCACTGACGTGTTCTCCATAAGCCACACCAGAAGGCAGCATTTAAATATTGGGTGGGGTATGGGTCTCAACGGGTGAGGAGAGAAAGGAACTTTATGCTCTGAAATTAATTTCATTTTTCAAGGGAGGGAAAACTGATGAGTCCTACTGAACAGAAGCACAATGTGGTTTTTCGGTTGCTTCCCAAGAGCCCGCTGCCCACTTCCCATGCTGCCTGGCTGCCTGGGTAGAAGGGGAAATCAGTGAGCACCAACTGCCTCATGGAGCAGCAGCATCGCAGGTAGCAGCCCATGAACCAGCAGCGGCCAGGTGCTCGGGGAACCTGGCAAACCCTGACCCCAGCTCCGTGGTCCCCCAGCCGAGGAGCTGTGGACCCCGGTTCTGATGCAGACCAATAGTCAAGGTGCAGGGAAATCCTCAGGCAAGGTGTGTAAAAACCCAGGTGACTGGGAAACCTGGGGGGTTTGCTTGCTGGCCGGCAGAGAAGGTGGTGAGCAAGTGGGCTGTCAGAAGACCAGGATCATGGGGATGATAAAGTCCTGCAAGTTACATTTAATTTTTTTTACTGGAGCCATGCAGAACACTGCAGCAGCAGCAGGGTGGCAGAGAAACTCCATGCAAATGGGATGTTTGTTAACTTTTAATTGAACTCTGGGACAGAAGCCAGGGGTCTGACAGAAACAGTGATATGAGTCATGAAAGAAAGGCCACAGGTACGGGGGATAAATTTTGAACTCCAAGATGGGTGAAAAGCTCTTCAGCAACAACAGAAAATGTGAGGCAAATACATGAGAAAGTTACTGTCTGAAAAGAGACATTCATAATAGTGTTTGAACAAAGGGTAGACATCATCATGTTAAAGATGTACTATGATGTCCTTGATGGCACCAGAATAATGCACTCAGTGGAGCAGTGGTGGACAAAATTTTTGAGGCAGAGCTGGAGTACCCTTTTTATTGCAAACAAACGGAGCATGTATTTGAAACAGCCACTTGTCCCTGTTTCCCATTAGGACAGTCCCTCTCAACAAGAAGGAGCTGTAAAGAACAAAGTGGATACTAATGTTTTCAAAGTCAAACTGTGAATAGAAGAATTAAGGGAGTGAATTGACTTATTTCACTGGTACCAGCAGGCAGATAAAAACAGAGTCAGGTTTGTACTCATGAATAGTCCCTGAGCAACTCAGCATGTATGTAAAGGGGGAACATTTGTGATGTCTCCAGCACCCAGGAAGATGGCTATGAGTTTGTGCTCATGCAATGATCTGCTTGAGAAATGACATTTTCATCATTTGCTGCTGAGGTTGTGTTTTGTACCTGAAGCGTTCCAGCCATAAATATCACCACCGGACAGCAGATAATGGAAGGGAATATCGTAAGCGGCTTTAAGACATTGAATAAGTGAATTTTTGATCTGAGGGATAATGGTAGAAGTACATCCACAGCTTCTTGTGGGATTTGGGAAGAATCAGAGCTAATGGACTGAAATAAGTAAACAGTAATGCAGGCTTCATGTAACATAGGAGAAAAGCTAACACAGGAAGGCAAATAGGTTGGTCACAATAAGTGTGGTGACATTCATACTGTGTTCATCCCAGCAGAGAAAAAATGGGTATAAAGGTGTCTTGGAACAATGATCTATATACCTAATTTATCTGCTGAAACCAGTTATCTGAGAGCACTGCAGTGCTAAGATACCTAATGACAGCAAGGTATAAATCTTAATAGGAGTTTGAAAGTCTGGAAAAAGTAAATTCTGGGAACCCTTGTCCTAAAGAACTCCTGATGTGATTCCACTCGACTGACTTTACCTGCCTGAAAGTGGCGTGTCTTGTCAAGTCAGTGTAGATTAGGTTAATTTAGTAACTCCTAGGTTGCTTCCAAGATAATTCATGTTGTCCAGTTTTTACATCTCTTTTGGAAAAAGGATGAATTTCTCTCTGTAGTTGCCTGTCTTCCTCCACAGACAATAAGAAAGTCAAATGCAGTACAGTGTATACATATACATGTATAATTTAAAGAATTAAATTCAGTAATAGAAAAGTAGTGTTTTATTTTAGTCCAAGGATGTAATATTTTCAGGGATTTAATTAGGGGATGATATTATTAATATGAATTGGCCATAAGCCGTTTATTACTGTTGACAGGAGAGACTGTCAAACACCCCCCCACTCACCTAAGAATACAAAAATTGTCCCCCCACCCCACCAGCTACAAGCGTGTTTCTTGCAAATTGAATGCAAACCTGGGTTGCTGGTTTTAGTCAGGCTCTCTAGAGGATTTGACAAAATGCAGTGAAGCGAGGTCCAGAGCAAGACTGGAAAAAGTAATTAACAGATACTAGCATAGGGTGAAACAGAGAATATGTTCCCTGTCCCCATTAGATTTTAAGGTGGCATTTAATAATAAAGGGACTTTTGTCTCTAGGCTATTAATCTCTAAACTGATACAGAAAAAAGAATTTTAAAAGATACATGAAAATAACATAGACATTGAATGATCTAAGTGAAAGGCTAAGCACATTTTCTCTGGCCTCAACAACTATTTCTTCTCAACAACTGTAGCATCAAGGAAGCTATTAGGGGATGCATATTCTGAAAATTCAGGTCAGCTTAAAAGACCATGCTAAAGGCCTCTTGGAGAGAAGCGCACAGACATTTTTACATTGCCTGAGTAGACAGCTCACATTCATAGACTTGACTAAGCTAAACAGGCGATTGTTGCAATCAAATATATTTTTGTCTGACATGAAATGCCTAACAAGGGGTCACATTTTAGTAGGCATGGAATTAAATAAGGAGTCTACATAAGCAAAACTAAGCTAAGTTGTGTGAATCCCATTTGTCTCCAGTTAAGAGTGTGTGTATGAGCAGTTGACATGCAGTCACTGGTTAAATAGTAGTAACCGAGATATAGAAGAACTGAGTGTCTAGCTGGAGGTCAGAGAGGATTTCGGTATCAGATCCTAGCAGCAGAAGCCTGTTCTGAGTTGCTTTCCGATGCATTAACCGCTGTGAATGTCTGTCGTCTGAAGGAAGTTATTCTTTGATATTTTTAACATCACTACAGTTGCACTGTTTCAGACTCTGTTGCTGAGTCAGATTCACTGTCCTGTCTTAGCGTTTTAATAGTGTGGCTGTTAACTAAAGACTATGCACTTTGTTAAAAAAAAAGGTAGAGGCTTTGTATGGGCACTCTGAAAATTAGCTGTCTGAGAATCAAGTTCATAGCTTAAGGCAATATTTCTCACAACTATTCATTATTTTGTGAAAAAGAACTATATCTGAGCTATTATTCCAGGAACTGAAAACAGTCTTTGCCATGGCCAGGTGAAAGCACCTAGTATTAAGACAATTTTGATTTATTCACTGTTTTAAAGAACTTAAATACTGACTATTTATAGTACAAAGTATGAGAAATTTGATGGTATTTCACTGCTTTTGGTTGTAAAGCTCAGCCTTTCCTGACTTACCAGTCATGTTTCTTTGGATAATTCTATTAATTAACACAGAAATGTTGCATTAATCAACTGAAAAAGAGAGACCTCCCTTCCTCCTGTGCACTGACAACAGTCTTGCCTAACTAAGGCATTTTGTGGGTTGCCAGCAGTAAACCATGGGTAGCATCACAGCCAGCTCCATCAGACCATCATGTTGTATTTCTTCCACTGTGACCAACGAGCACCGTAAGCGATGTCCGGTCTCCATGCTATATGACAACAGTAAGATGGTGCCACCTCCCACCACCATCAAGAGCCCCGTTCTTGCCTCCATGCTTTCTATCTGTGCCAGCACAGGGCTGCTGTTCTCACTCCTCAATATTTTACACCACTTCTAGGATGCAGGCAGACCTACCTGCTCATAGGAACTGACTCCTGAAGGATTTCATACTGTATAAGCCAATGGCAGTCTTAAAGAGCTGCAGACAGTGAAGTTATTACTTAGGAACTACGATTTAATTACCCATTGACTTTGACACTGAAAAGAGAGTGGAAATTTCAAGGAAAGGAAATGAGAAATCCGAAATACTTTCAGGATGAATTAAAAAAGCCCTATTCTTCTATTATTATTATTATTATTATTATTATTATTATTATTATTATTATTAAACTGTAAAAATAACCATTCACATGTCTTTTATAATATAAGGTCCTGGTACCTCTAAGAACATCCTCTGAATGCATCAGCTGATGCATAGAATTGACTGTGAAGATGGTATCTCCCAAGAAGAATGATGAAGGATCCCAAAAAAGGAAAAGAAATATCAAGGCAAATGTCAGCACCATAAACAGGTATGACACCTGTTATTCAGTAAAGGAAGATGTAGGGTCTGCATAAGATCTGGACAGCACAGAAGATGTTGCAGAAGAAGAAAGAATGTGAATGGGCACAAAGTAGACCACTGGAAGAGATTTAACAGGACAGAAACGAAGGCATCTGGGTGGTCTTCTGAAATCAGCTTTTAATCCAAACCACATTAGCAAGGTAATGCAGCCCTACTATTTGATACAGGATACTGTATCAGTTGTAATAATCCACTCTCAGACACTAAGGCAGGAAAAATGATCTCATCTGTCTTTACCCATTGTTTATATCATGTCATGAGAGATCTGAGCAACGCATGCCATCATGATCCTGAGCTTAGACTAATTAGACCCACTTAGAGGAAGCTGATTAAGGCAGGAACAGAAGTGTGCTGAGAGTGCTTTGATTACCAAAGCTCAAGTTAATATCTTTACATGGCATTTGTAATGTGTCACATAGCTAATTTGGAGATAACATGGGTATCTCCAAACTATCCTGCACCTGTGATTGTCAGGAGCAAGTCCTGCTCTACTCTGCACTAGTGCGGCCTCATTTTGAGCACTGTGTGCAGTTTTGGACACCACAGTATAAAAGGGATGTGAAGCTACTAGAGTGTCCAGAGCAGAGCCACAAGGATGGTGAAGGGTTTAGAGGGGAAGCCGTATAAGGAGCGGCTGAAGTCACTTGGTCTGTTCAGCCTGGGGAAGAGGAGACTGAGGGGAGATCTCATCGTGGTCTACAGCTTCCTCACAAGGGGAAGAGGAGGGGCAGGTGCCGATCCCTTCTCCCTGGCGACCAGTGACAGGACCAGAGGGAATGGCAGGAAGATATGCCAGGGGAGGTTTAGGTTGGACATTAGGAAAAGGTTCTTCACCCAGAGGGTGGTGGAACACTGGAAGAGGCTCCCCAGGGAGGTAGTCACGGCACCGAGCCTGACAATATTCAAGGAGCGTTTGGACAACGCTCTCAAACACATAGTGGGAATTTTGAGGTTGTCCTATACAGGGTCAGGAGTTGGACTCGATGATCCTTGTGGGTCCCTTCCAACTCAGGAGATTCTATGATTCTATGAAGTCTCCACCTTGGAGACCTGTGGTGGTCAGTATACCATGCCCATGCAGAAGCAGCTGTGTTTGAAGGGTGGTTTTCTCAGAGCGCTCACACATGCTTGTGCATCAGACACCTCTTGGGCCTTTGCTTTGCTCCTTCCTAGGTCATGTCTTCCAAGGAACGAAGAAGTTATGCTTCAGGTTAGCAATGGGCTTATAAATGGACTCATTATAAGTAGAACATATCTCACCTATCTTCAGCTGTTTAACAATGACTGCTGAGATGGACCTGTGATGAAGCAACCTCTGTTAGTGTTTCTGTCTCTTCAGTCATTGTTGACTCTCTTACCTGACTTCAGTAGCCCTTTTTCCTTCGGTAACAAACGGCATTTAGTTCACTTTTTCTGTCTCCCCAAATGGATATGCATTCACTTTGAAAACCCATCTGCAGTGCTCTGGGTATGGGGTTCAGATTGATGCAGGGGGAAGCCAAATAAGCAGCAAAGCTCTTCTTAGAAAGGGTGAAATACCTTTGTTCCCCCTTGATGAGATTTTTTTCTCTTCTTATGTAAAACTAAATATGGCTGAAACAATATAAACGATGATTTTCATGATGGTGTATTTAATGATATAATAAAGTTTAATTTGTATATTGTTTGGGAAGCCTTTATTGAGATATTGTTGTAATGTGGGTTTTTAAATACACTATATGCAGAATTATTCTTTATTAAGCTTTTTTGCCCCTCTAAACAAGCTCTAGATGGAGACATTTATCCATAAAATTATTTTCTTTAACAAAGATTGTGAGACGAACAAACCAGTAAAATTAAAAAAAAATTCTTTGAGAATTCATTTTCAGACTCAAACTTACTACGAAACCAATATAAATTATTAAAGGATAGTATTTAACAAAAATGCCATTGAAAAAAACTTTGTAGATGTTAAACTAAAGCTGTAAATAAATGATGTGGTGTTACTCCATACATCTTTTAACTATATATATATATATATGCAGATAAAAAGCAACTTTATATATTCCCTTTTGATTTAAAATGTAACTACTAGTAGAATCAAATGAGTACTTCATTTTCTTTCTTAAAATCAACAATTGTTAAGTGACTGTCCTTAAAACATTGGGGAGGCATATTACATTTCATTTCTGAGGAAGGCTCTCATAGTTATTTAATGAATAATGAGATCATTCTATTTAGTATATTATATGTGTATCTTATATTCATATATATGAATATATGTATCTTACAGTACTGGTTAAAAACAACCAGATATTAATAAAGTTTCATAATTATGCTAATGACATAGGTAGTTATGAATATAGTGAAGATAACAGACAGGTAGATAGATAGATAGACTGACAGACCTGTTTATTAGTATGCTGTTTATAGCAATCATTACTCTTTCCATTAAGTGCAATAGTAAATCTGTTGGATTCAGTGCAACCAGACAACAGAATCAATTCCTCTATAATTTCATGCATGGCAGGAGGATTGCCTTAGTTCTGCTGAGTACCGTTTTAAACCCTAATCTCACAATTTTTAGGCTTCTGAGTATTTCCAGCAGCTTGATCAGTCCTTGGTGCAAGACACATAGCCTTGCACTTAAGTATGTGCCTAATTATTTGCAAGGTTTGCTTTTTCCTAAACCAGAAGATAATAAGGGAATGAAAAACAAAATGTGAAACATTCTGTATCTACACATTTAAGTTGTTACACCAGCTCAGAGCAATGGCCCAGCTCCTCCAACATGCTGTCTCCGTCGTGGCCAGAATCAGCTGCTTCAAGAGAGGCTCGTGGAAACTCTCAGACATGCTGACATGCAATAACCTGTGCTGAACGTCATGTTTGCACACTTCCTCTAAAGAGTTGTGGTCTGTGAAGCACTACATTTAATTTATCTTCCAGCACTTGTGTTGTCATTAAATAGAACAACTCTTGATACCCTTGTCATTCTTACAATTATCCCTGCTACTTTCCCTATCGCAACAGTCTTTGCTAGAAATGAGTTTCTTGGCTTTATAACATGCTGTGTGTGAATACGACATTTTGTCCGGTTGGACTTCCCCAACATCTCATTTTATTTAATGTTCCTGTGTAGTGGAAAGAACAGATCATCATGATTAAATATGCATAATTTCCTTTTGCATAATTTTCTACATTACACCTTCATTAATACATAGGATTTTTAAGGGCAGAATTATTCTCTCTCCCTTTTGTACTGACTTAAACTCTTCCCCTTTTCCCCCAAACGAAAGGAAGGCAGGACCATGAAAACATAAAATCATTGAAAATTTGGAGTGTGACAGATTTTTGTCTGCTGGACCGTTTCAGATCTTCTAACATCTTTCCACGAAACAGCTGCTGCTTGCCATGGTGAACTAGATGCATGCTTGGTTCTCCCAGTAAAATTCATGTGCATCGCCCAATTTTATTCCCCAGTAGCAGACTGCAGGTACCAGCTCAGGCAGTGAGCTCAGACACTGAGCTAGGTCAGCACCGTTTGCATTGTGTCCTGTCTGGGAGTTGCTACTCTTCCTCTCACCACCGTGAATTAACCCTAAAAGTGCCATGTTAAATCCTCTCCCTTCCTTCCAGGGCAAGGAGAGCTTGCTCACACCTGGTTTGGCTGCCTCTAGAGAGCACTGCAACTCTGTTTTTAAGAATACACGGCGTTCCTTCTCCAGATGCCGACTGTGAAAATTCAGGTTTCTAACAGAAATCTTAAAATCCATCATGCTGAAGAGGAGTGAAATGAAGGGCTACTTTAATGAATCTCCAGGAAAAAAAAAATCTCTATCCGGAATTTCATCCCTCTCGTGGTCTTAGTCACCCACGTGTAGGAATTAGGCACGTCTGTGCCTTTTTGATTCCCTAGTCTGAAACCTTTACTGTGCTTAAGGAACTTTTCTGAATAAAGGACATCTAAATTATTAAATGAGCACTGTGTGGGTTACTCACATTAATTTGCCTACACAAATTCTTCATAAAAAATCACTTATGCAGCTAATTCACTTGGCCACTCAAGCACTTGTAAGAAACGCTTGCAAAGATGACAAAAGTTCATAAAACTTGGCAGGGGTAAAAGTTCAGAGAGAAAACCTTAGTCATTATTTAACCTTACCTTTCCTGTTACAGAAAAAAAAAAAAAAAAAGAAAAGAAAAAAAGTAACACCTACAAAAATCCATGGCTTTAGATTCAGGGCAGACAGGACAGGTCTTGCATATTGTCAGTTCCCGCAAAGCGCAGAGTTGCTCACGATAGATGATAATGAGCAGCACTAGCACAGACTCTGATTAGGACTACAATCTGCAATAGCTCCATCCCAGCACCTCAAACAATCACTTGGGCCCCAAAGTGATCAAAGTCTTTAACTGGAATACAATGAAACTAGAAAAGGTAAAATTAAATTCCTTTCTCAGAAAGCTGGCAACATCCCAGCTGTGGGGAAAAATGTTAAAAAAATCACTTCTGTAAAGTCTCAAAAATTTTCAGGCATGTTGTTTTCATTCCTGTTTGCTGTACTTAGCATTTTACAAGCAGGTTGAGATGTGGTTTCAAGATGTTTAATAACAGGTCTTTATAATTAAAAAAGCTCCACTTCACTGGCTTTTCTCTCACCTTCATCTGGACGCGATATTGTCAAGTCTCCTGCATTCAGCGCACATACATAGTCCATGCTGTTGCATGGAGTTCTCATCAGACTGTTAATTAGTTCTGATATATTAACCCACTAGGCTGTGAAACAAGTCTTGGAGAGAAAGCATGATTTACTTTCTTCTTTATGTGATTTTATAGCAGTAGAACTCCATCAATTTCTGCGGTGTTACTCCCAAATTGCACAAGGGTGAGCGACAAAAGAGTTGAGGCTTGTGAAGTGGAGAGTGCAGCCAGGACACCTTGAGAAGAAAACAGCTAGAAGAATGAAAGCTATTGTTATCACCTTGGCCAGTGATAAATACAGACAACTTCAGAGAGGTGCTAAGCTTCTCGGATTCCTTGGAAAAGCTCCGTTTGTCCAGATTTCTCCTTTGTGTTGCAAAAACCCCTAATTTTTAAATCCCCACATTAAATAAAAGTACAGCTCTATTCCCAATAGAAATGCATATATTTCACTCACTGTGTGCTTCATTTTTTTCCTAACTCTTAATTAGAGCTGACAGATGCTTCTTGCCCAACTGATTTTGATCTCCAGTGTGCTCACATCACTATGTTTATACAAACACTTAATCACCAACGTTACTTGAAGATGCATCTCTCTGCCATGCACATGGGTAGGAAGATGCTGCGACTTCATTCAGCGGTTCCTTTGTTCAGGCATGGACCCTGGTGCTAAATGGAGTATGTCAGCGTTTCCATGGAAACCAATCAAAATTCATGAAAGGACTGATTTGACTGGCTCCAGCTAGCAATGTTTTATTTCATTTGAGTGCACAATAGCAAAAGATATTACTTTCATCTACTTTAAAAAGAGAGTGGATTAAATTGTTGCATCAGAGTTTGATGGTAGCAAGAAAAACAATGTTATTCAGCTGATTGCAGGAAGGTCGTCTGTTTATCCTTGATTGTGACAACCAGCTCTGTAGTTCTGTGCAAATCGCAGTGCCGCTGAAGCAACTGCAGCAAAGCAGCGCAGTGGAGACAGTCCCAGGTCCTTCCCTCCCTTGCCTCTTCGCCCACTGTACAAAGCAAGGAGGATCCTGCTCCAGGGTCCTGCTCAGCCACAGCCCACCTCTGCCCACTCCCCACCTGCCTGCAGGCACAAGCTCCTGGGCTGACTTTTGGATCCAGCTGCAGTGCAAGAGATGTTAATCATATGTTTAGAGGGTGATTTGCCCTCAGAAGAAGACTTTTTGGCAATACAGACAGCAAGACTGTGGCTATGGCATAGCTCCTCCATGTAAATGCAGGAGCACCCTGTACAGCACGTAGAGTCCCACAGGGCCAAGTGTTCATGTTGGTTTGTAAGGTACAAGTTCACTTTGTATGTTACCAACTACATGCTACAACCACTCACATAAGCTGTCCCCAGCCTGCCCAGGGGAATCTGTGACTGTGCAGGTGGATTGGAAGAAGCACCACTCTTCAACCATGAAGAAGAGCACAATGTTTGCATGGTGCAAGGCCTCAGGATATTCTGATCACAGCTTTGTTTCAACAGCTATAGTGGCTTTCATTGACTTTAGTAGGGAAATATATAATAAATTCTTACTCATCAGATCATAATATTCCAGCTGGGGGAATTTGATGCATAGGGTAATTATTCAGTTGTTACCTAACCTCACTTTACCAGTCATTTAACACTGAGTCTTGATTTGTATCATTTTTTCAACTAGAAGAAGAAACTGCATAAAGTTTTATGCCAGACTTTGTTTACTGTCTTGTACATTGTTGCAGTAATAAACTCAGCGTGATTGAATGCATATGTTAATTTAAAGCATTGAAATTGTACAATTTACATGTATGATGTATCTTCAGTTTGAAGCTTCTTAGAGCCAATTCTGTTTGACCCAGAGCAAAACCGTTTTGTGCAATCACTCTTAAGAACTGCATCCCAAAATTCAGTATAGACTTCTATTACTGGTTTGCACGTTACAATGAGAAATAACAGCAGAGGGAAATGAAAAAGTATGGAGAAGAGAGGAAGGATAGGCTTGTATTCAGCAAAGGTTTCACAGTTGCTGCTGCTGCATAATTCATTGAGATGCATATTGTAATAAGAAACACAGGTTGTGTCATGTGAAGCTGTACATCTGTTCTATATGGAGCACTGAAGTGCTGTGTTTAATGATATTGGAAACCTCACCTCACATTAGGTTCCTTAAAAGATAATTATAAATATGTGGAAATGAAAAGTTCCATCGGGAAGGCTGTTATCAATTGTTATTTCACCTATTATATGACTGAGTTGAACAGGCTTTGGATCAAGCCTTATCAAAGCATTTGAAAAGAGAATGGAAGCACACAGGAAAGAGGGAGAGGAGGTGAGAGGAGGGAAATACAGTCTTAAATCCGCAGTGAGGCACCTTCAACCTAAACTGAGTGGAAATTCAGTGTCACCCTCTGAGTCAACTTTGTAGAACCAGATCCTAAAGACAATCTGACAGTGACACATTGGGCTATGCCACCCCTAACTTTTGAACACTGTCCTCTGATACAAAATAAAGAACCAGCCAGACACATAGGCTGTACCTCCAAACTTTGCTCCTCTTCAGCAGCTGAGTGCAACGCAGGGCTACAGGGAGGGACCCTTCCTCCCTTGAAAGCCAGCCCCTACCGTCATCTGTAAAAGACCCCTCTCTACCCATGCTCTCCTGCCTACAGCCATTTGCTTGGAAGACAGAGAAGGGTTTTGTATTGTCTTTCTTTTAAAAATAAAGCAAAAGCAATTGCATTTTATGAGGCACCTGATCTGTCAGTATGGGCAAGTTGTTCTCTGAGCACACTTGCTAAATGCAGCCCTCCCTGGGCACCAGCAATCTTGCTGCCCAGCACTGCTGGCCACAGTGCATCTCAGTCAGCTGGTAGACCTGGGCATCTCTGGGTACGTACACAAGATCTGTAGGCACTTACAGGACATAACGGGTTTAACAGAAAGCTCTTCATGCTGCCATAGGGAAAGGTTACCTCACTGGGTCTGTGGAGAACTAGACCCAATGAGGAGAACTAATTCTTCTCTGAACTGACTTGATAATCACCCCTTCTTTCCACATACAAGTCATTCCTGCCCCACACAGCTCTGAAGAGTTAGAGGTACTCTTGTTGCTTTGACTAAAATATTGGAAATAAGCAGCTGAAGTCCATTTAAATCTAGTTTACGCACCCAAATCCTTTTTTCTATCTGGGCTATTAGTCATCTTAACATCAGGTGAAGAGCTATTTGTTATTTTAAATAGCTTAAATTCCTCGTAAAATAGCATGTCTGCCTCTATATTTCTTTCTCTTAATCTGGCGCTCTCACTTTAACATTTATGATTTCTTAGCTATAAAAGGAGCGGCACCCAAGCATCGCTTTAAAGTTTGGAAAAGTTTGCATGTCAATCCCACTGTGATGCAACACATTTTCAAAGAATATGCCTTCTCTTCCACAACAAAGGCATATCAATTTTTTGTGTTCAAAGGACCTTTAAAGAAATTTGAATGGAGCTACTTCTTTTTCCTTGTAATAAAAGAATATACTATGGAGCTCAGACAGAAAGAGGGACCCTTAGGACAATTTATCACTGAAATAATAGGAAAATACCAAGACTAATTCCTCCATAAGATAAAAATACACCACCTTTGGCCCAGTTCTGCAAACATAGGTGAATATCTTTGTATGTGGGAATAACCCCACTCAAGGCACTGGGATAAAAGTGGTGTTTGAAGAATTAAGCCCAGCTATAAGCACTTGGAGAATCAGAAGCACATTGGGCAGTACCTGCCTACCAACATAGCAATGGCTGAAGAGGGACTGGTTGTTTTGTTATGTCACAAAACAAAACACCTACTTAGTAGCTTTAAAGACACTGCTAAACCAGGGGGAATACAATTGCAAGTTTTCAAACTTGGGCCAGATTTCTTGGCATACAGGGGGAATCGGTACAGAACAGGTCGATGCACACTTGGATTTACTGGGGTGGGCAATGGGGTTGGGGCATGGACCACTCTGCCCAGCTCAAAACCTCTGTCTCCATCACTAACATGGCAATTGAACAACTACCATTTCTCTGGGAGAAAATCTCATAAATGCATACCTGGTATGCCTCAATCAGTTCTTAACAGATACTTAAAAATAAATGAGCACTTTATACGTTTTCACAATGCGTAAAAAACCGCAGCCCTAAGTTCCTTCATACCTCTAACTGTTGTTATACACATTATGTTCTAATGTTTATATATAAAGTCATATATTAAATACAAAACAATACTTACTGGTCAGTGGGCACACAATTTTTTAATGTATTTGTTTCGTTGGGTTGTTTATTGTTGTTTGATGACCTGTTTTAAAAATTTATGTTAAGATGATAGTAATCACTTGCAGAAATGAATTTTGATAATACAGTTGGTGAAAGCTGCCAACTTTTGGAACAGCAATGAAACAAGTAAAAAGGAATGGTAATTTCAGAGAAAAAAACCACTCACTTTGGAAGCAAAGACAGTCAATGCTAATGGCTTTAAATTCTTTTCCTTATGCAATTAATAACCCAGTGACATGGATCCTTTCGGGCTATTACTGAAGAACTGTGTGTTTGATACCGTTGTCATCACTTTAACAAATTGTTGTATGAAATAGCCCTTCAGAGCTTATGTTGATTGATAACTGAGTTAAAGAAACTTCCCTTTGTGGAAAAAAAGAATAAGGTGGAGGGATGCAAATGACTTCTAACTGCAGATCAAAAAAGGGGCACTCCATCATGCTGTCTGCAACTTGTCAACATAAATTTCAGTAAGTGTTTTTTCAAAAAAAAAAAAAAAAAGGACTGAGAGTGCCATTTTAAACATCAATATTTCAAATAAGTTCCCACATAGTTTACACAGCAGGCTTAAGTTTTGCATAAATTAACAAAGATAACTATTTTCAAACTCTAGATAGCATTGACCGATCTCCAACAATTGCTGTGCATCATTTCTACTTTAAAGATTCCCCTAATGTGAAAACCATGGTAGCTACATTTTTTTTTCTTTTTATGCTGTTGCTTCAGAGGCTTATAGTAGGGCAAAGATTTATATGCTTACAGAAAGTTCAGCTATACAAACCTCTTCTGAAGAGCAGAACGTATAACTGCTGAGCTACATAGATCACCGTGTGCTAGGCCTCTGTCGTATTTACTGGGTAAAACAAGGCTATTCCAGACTGCAGCGGAGATGACTCCTTAAAGCAGTGTCAGTAGGTAAAGGAAGAAGTGGTATAACAGATGCAGTAAGCATTATGCTTCTCCTTATGAATCAATACCTTAAAAAAGTCATATGCTGGCTGAATGGCACCTCTTCCCTGACAGAGGTTGTAATCTAGAGTTTCAGCAGTTAAGGTCATAAGTGTAATGGAAAGTGAATTACTTATGTTAAGTTTTGAGGTTGTGAACCTGATATATATGAGGCCCACAACCCGAAATGAATGTGAATGTGAGATAGAATAACAACACTGATTGCATATGTGTTCATTAAAAGACCTGTGGTAATTTCTACAAATATTGAAGTGCCCTGGCTAAAACCAAATAGGTGAAACCATCATATGTACCTGTACCTTCAGATTCTCCCACAGTTATTGCAGAACAGTGTCAATCAGCGCTGGCAATATGTTGCCCTCGGCTATGTGTGCAAAAGCCTTTCAAACCCTCTGGGAGGGAAAGGACAGCTCACCTGGAGTGAGATTAAGTCAACACAGAAGGTTTCACCTCTGAAATAATGTTAGAATTTGGTGCCTGATACAGCATGCTTTGATATTCTTGGCTTTAATTTAGAACACATTTCCAGATGCTAAAATTATTTAATTTCCAGAAGATGAACAATGTCCTAGTCAGAGTAAGAGCCTTTGAAAACTGTTGTTATAATTTAACTCCAAGGACAGAGAACAAGCTGTAAGTATATGCATTATCCAGCATTTATGTAGCATGAGAATTCACTTTCAGTCCTTCTTATTGGGCAGGTCATCCTTGACAGCAGGAAAGGAAAGCAGGGAAGAAAGGAGAACTTGAGAAAAAGCTGATTGAAATCACCTCAGTACATAACTTCATCCAGTTGAAGAGACATATTCAAGATTTCTGTTGCCTTGGACAAAGCTATTATCAAAGAACACTACTGGATCTGTGTATTTCTGTCCACTAACACTTCACAATTCAGTAATTATCAGACATATAAAGTTGAAAAAAAGAACTGTGTTTATAACAGGTATCACCTATGGCTAAAGCACAAAAGCTGTCTGTCTGAAAGATTGGAAGGAAGTTTTAGAGTGAACATAGGCTCCATCTTTTAACCTGTGTGGTGAAATGGTTCTTTCATTTAAAAACTGCATTGCGGGCAGGCCAATAGGTCTGTGTATTTAAGGTTGCCTGACACTTCCCATTACAAGAACCTGTTTTCAGACACTCATACTTTTGACAAATGTGAACTGTTTGGACTGAAATATCTCATGCCAGGTGTCTACCTCAGAATTAATTCTGTGAGGAAATTTCATCAAAGAAAGTTTAATGTTTTTCAAGAATAAGGCAAGGAAAAAATACTGTGGTTTATTCCTAATGAAAACACGGACAATTTTTTTTAACTCTTAAGCAGGAACACATCCATCTCACAGAAGAGTTACTCAAAGTTTGTTGAGAGGTCTTGTCTATTTATCAGTGTTTTGCCATCATCCACCTAAAAGTGGTTATGGTGCCCTTTTAAAGTCACAGTTTGGGATGGACTTGCAAAAAGCAACCACCACAAACATCCCTCTGAGAGTTGCTATTGGCTAAGAAATAATATCCTCAAATTTTAGTCCTAGGTTGATTTTGAGTGGAGCAGGACAGGGGAAGTATCTTTCCTGCCTAGTCCTGACACTATACTGAGATCCAGGAGGATAGTGGAAAAAGAAAAGACTAAAAAAAAGCATGGAAAATTTGGTTTGCTTTAATTGTGGTATTTCTTCATATTTGGAGGTTGTCTTTGTACTATTAACTGTTTTCTTTAAATACAGTTATGTATGTTGTACAGTATCTATCTATCCGTCCATCCATCCATCCATCCATGCACATGAATTATCTTCTGTTCCTAGCCAGTTTCTAGCCTATTTCTGTTTCCTTCTGCTGCAATATAGTGTCAGTTTGATATTAATGAAATCTTTTGTTCTTCTACCAAGCCCAAATAGTGTGTATATTAGGGGAAGGATGACTTCTCTGCAGGGTTTTCCCAATTCCTTTTGCCAAGACAACAACACTGGGAAGGCAACAGTGGATGGGGTCAGATCAGACGAATACAGATGCACTGAGGCTCACATTGAAATGGACCTTGTACCACTCATCGGGCCAAGTGATGCAACACGATGAAAAACATTTCAATTATCATGTCTTGCTCCTGCAATCGCTCCTCCATCTGCTTCTGCAGTGGTGTTGTGACATGACAAACACAACACCTGCGGCCACAGCTTCCCCTCCATGGCCCTCTGCCAAGTCTGAGTAAAAGGCATCTTAACTTGGTCAACCGTGTCTTCAGATCGCAACAGACTGCTGTGCAAAAAAAGATTTTGGGAACTTATTTTCACATTTGGTGTTTTTTAATAAGAGGTTGGCTAAACATCAGTGAAGAATACCACGGGTAGAATTGATCCCGTCTTACAGTGGAAAGACAGGTTCATTCATCTTTCAAGAGCTCTTCAAGCCCTATTTCATGTGATTTTCAGGTCCAGTGATTCTCTTGAATGGTATTCACATTGAACTTATGTGCTCCTTGGTGGTATAGGACCATGGTTTTCAAGAATGGATGAGACTCCTTGCATGGTGTTAGGTCAAAATTAAGACACAGATGTCTGTAGTTATGCTATTCGTCTCAACTCTCATTATAACTGAGAGCGCTCTGGAGATGGTTTCAGATGACTAAATATAAGTGCCTAGTGCCATTTTAGATATCCTAAAGTATTCAGTGACTTGTTTTGCAGTGCAGTGGATGTACAGGTGTCACTTTGCTTTTGCTATTGCAATTTTGAAAGTGCAATTTTAACTGTTTTAATTCTGCTGTGGTAATATAGTAATAGTCAACCTAGCCCATTCAGAAGAAGACTTTATCCTTATGCTTTTAACTTACAAATATTTTGTTCTCAGGAGGAAATCCTTTACTCAGGAAAGAAATTATATCCTTACTTTGTGGTTACAAATTTTGTGGTTAAGTTTATGGAGGATTTCTCTAGGGATTTTTTTCTTTGCAGAACTAAAGTGCTTTGAAATCTTTCTGTTTCATTTTTCCATTACTTTCATCTTTCTATTAAGCAGCATTAGTGGGATGATTACTTTGTTCCTTTTTTTTCTGTAAAACAGGACAAGAAACTTTCTATTCCCTTCTTTCTAAAATGTAAATAGCCTGAAATAAATAAAAAGCACAGTGTCATTGCAGATTGGCCTTTTCAAGTTTAAATGTCCCAATTAAAACCTAGTGCTTGCTTCAAAACATCTGGTGAGTTTACGAGAATTCATATATTCTAGAGATATGACAATTCATACGTACATATTTTATTGCACTGTTCTGGTGAAATACAATGTAGACAGAAATATGGTCCCTTTGGCTCAGCATGTTTGACAAAAGAGAAAAATAGGGCCACAAAATTTTGAACAGGTTTGGAAATTTATCTGATTTGTGGAAGGTAGTCCTAAGAGGAAGACAGACGTCCTGTGAGGTGATTTAGATTCAAACTTTTTAAAGATGTATAGATATTGGTCTGCTTTGTAGGGTAAGTGAAGTTGGATGCTATTTCCTGGTGTCTAAACTACCATAACCATTTTGACCTGGAGGCATGAAAAGAGATCACTTGGTGGTTAGAGCTGGTGTTAAGAGGTGGGACGTGTGGACTGGTGCCTTCCCAGGACGAGGACAGCAATGAACTTGCCCCCTGCCTGCTGTTCTGGGTTCCCAATTAAAGACGGGTCCTACTTTCTCCTCCAGTCATGTTCAAGTGGTGGGGCCGTAGCCTTTGATGAACTGAAAGTTGTTGGTGTTGTACAAGTACCCAGGTTGAGCTTTTTGGGGAATGTAAATGAGAAAATTCCTAAACTGATAGTTCTTCCCAGGGCCTGCCAGGTCCTCAGCTCAGTGCTGCAGGAAAGAACTCTGAGAATACACGGTAGGAGAACATCAGGACCACCAACAAACAGTGCATGTGGCCTCTCAGCAGCCTAGGTCTGAGGAGGCTGGGGCAGCCCTCTGTGCTTGAGTGGGTGCAGTCTATTCACATTTTGTGATGGACACCTAAATGTTTCCATGCATTTCACCCCAGGCTACTAACTCCTCGGAGAGGACATTATCTGGACACAAATAGACGCTGAAGATTAGGCACTCAGGAACTTTCAAGGAGACTGAGGAGACACTCTGTGAATTTTAGGCAACCCTTAAATGGTCACCGAAGTGTGGGCAGTCTTGGTTGTGGGATCCAACTGCTTTAGGTGTGGGTACTAAATTCAATCTTAGTCCCATTTCACATGGTCTGAAGCCTGCTAACTGTTCCTGCCCTTCTCTATGACTATAAACAAGTAAATTCACTTTCCTGGGTGTCTTTCTGCCCAGCCCTTTTCTCTCCCTTAAAATAACTCTTTTGAGACAGAGTCACCCTGTCACTCTATGTTATACGTGCTCCTGCAAGATGTGGAAAAGAAGGTAAGGGGGTCATTCGGTGCTACAGGGAAACTGGTGTAACAAGGGAATCCCAGTCCCTCACGGCTGCATAGATATTTCTGAATTACCATGTTTAATGCAAAATGTTTTAGTATTAGGATTTGATAGAAAACTCTGACTGCTGCAGTGCACTTGGGAAACCACAGAATGCTTTGGGATTCTTGTAGTCAATCCCAGCAGCCTCGTAAGTATCCATTTGCTCTAAATTTCATTGAAACTGTGCTGTATAACCAAAAATGAAAATATTTTTTTCTGCACTTAATTCTGCCATGAGTCAAGGCTCTAAAATGTAATGCATTATAATTAGTCATTCCCACATCCCCAAAATGTAAAAGAAATTTCCTTCTTTAAAAAAATATTATTGCACTATCTTTCCAATAGACCTAGAGAACTTAGAAAGAATGATAAATTAGTAAAAATGCTCCTATGGGTACATTTTTATCCCTACCCTGTTTATAAATAGATTGCATTATAAAAAATCAAACAAACCCCAAAGTACATTTTACTCAGTAAAATAAAAGTATTCTGACTTATTACAGCTTAAGAAAAAACAAACAAACCAGCCAAAAAATAAAAAATATTTCTACAGTGTAATGAATGGCAAGGCAGAAGCTATTATTTGTATGAATCTTGTTTAAAAATCAGCATGCTGTTAGTGAACTATACAATTTTTTTCTACAGTGTACTACTTCCCAATTTTTAATTTTTTTTTAATGAATGGGGGAATTGCTGTTATTTCATGAAGGACTTTGATCAGGAGTTGTTATACTGAGACATCCAGCTGACTTACTAGCTTGAAAACCAGAATGCGGAAGAGGAAAGGGAAAGCAAAAAGAAATCAAGGGGCGCTAAATAACCCCAGCTGAAAAGAAAGTGCCTGTCACAGACGTATTTAAGCATGGCATGTCCAGGAGTAGTAAGAATTAGCATAACTCTGCTGCCACGGAAATCAGCAAAAGTTTAATTGTAGAGTTCAATGGGTGATAACTCAGAGAAATGCTGAGTGCTTTTGAGAAATCTCACTCTAACAATTTGGCTTTTCCTTTTTTCTACGACTTGCTAGTATTAAGAGAAGGGGAAAAGAATAAAAGACTCTACTACTCCGTTTTGCCACATCTAGCAAAGTGATAAATCTAGTCGTGCAGTGATCTAGATGTACCATTAGAGAGTCGGAATTTGCTGACTGAAAACACCAAATATTTGAGGTGTTACAGATATGAGCTGTATCAATCACCAGCATTTTTGATTTGGTGAGTGAAGTGTTTTGACACTTCTGAAATACACTGTCATTTTTATTTCATCCAAAACGACATGGATATATCAGCCCTAAAATGTAAATAGTTTATTCTGTCCTGAAGCTGCACTTTCAGTGCATAAATGACTTGCCCCTCCCAAAATCTCCGTATTTGCAGCTTATACTAAGAACGGGAAGAAACGGGCTGCTCCATAGTTCGTGTTAGCCAGACAGAAGCCAAATGGCAAATCACTGCCTTTTGCCTTTTGATCAACCCTGACTGACAGAGATGGCAAAGCTGACAGTGAATGCTGAGAGAATAAGTCAGCACATGGCATGTTTTAAACTGAATGTATGAGGGAAGGAGTGAACTGAACTGAGAGAACAGCATCTTTTCTTCACAGCCTTTCTACTATGAAGCTGCATGTTGTCAAAACCATTTAAAAAATTCTGATTTTTTTCTGCTCTCTGAAAAAGAAGTATCAAAATCTTTAATGAAAAAAATATTATCATGTTATTACATTCCATAATACAATTTCAAGCAAATGGAAAAGAAAGCCAATTCTTTGTAAAACACATTGATTTAAAATATGAAAGGAATATGTGGAGGCAGGGGGAAGAAACATGGCTTGTCTTTAATCACTGAAACAACTTTGAATTGTGTAGCCAATAAACCAGAATAAAATAGAGATGTGTTTAGATAATGTAAGACAACACTGATCCATATACTCGAGCAGCAGACCAAGAAAAAGTGATACTGACATTAAGATTTTCTATTTGAGGTAGCACTTCTGTCTCTAATGCTTTCCTTTTGTTTATTTCTGTGCATAAGTTAAGAGATTTAATTCAGGAAACTTGTGTATATTTTATGAAGCAGGTAAATAAAATTAATAACTTGTTACACACTCCTACAGGAAAAAAAGTCTGGCATTTGGACTGAGAATGCAATCTCTGTCATCCCATTTATGCATTTCAGCACAAAAGAAAATTGCTTGTTTCAGTCTCTTTTATTCCATTTCATCTCCAAAAACTTGGACCCCGTATAGTCCTTTCAACAAAGGTTTCTTTTTCTTCTTGTTCTGTTAAGTTTCTCTGCTTTGCAAGACATTTTTTGTTCCAGTGGAAAGAGAACATTGGTGATTTTGACCTTCCACTTAACTTTGATAAATGTAGAAGGCATCAGATATAATCTACTATACCAACTTCTGAACTATACATGTTGTAGAGGTAACTAAGTAGTCTTCCAGAAAGGATGTGAAGTCAGCATCCTTCAGTCCTTAGACAGAGTAGCTATTACAGGATAAGTAAGTACTCTCACCTTGCTTTCAAAGTCCCCGGTATCTTGTTCTGCCTTGTGTGTCTCAGATAAGAAAAAGACAAGACTTCACATTTTGAGATGTTTGCTCAACATCTTAAAAAGAAGGGGAAAAAAACCCCTTTGATTTTAGCTATTAAATAAAGACTTTTGCTTCTCCTTTTTGCAAAGAGGAAAGTCACTGCCAGCTTTTACTTTAGAAGTTTCTTTGTAACAAAAGCTTGGGTAACCTGGCATCTCTTTCTTTTCTATTTTTAGAGACAGTTTAAAAAGAAATTCCTAGAAGCAGATTTCCATTCTTTCTCCTTAGGGTACATCAAACTCAGCAGGTAGCAATATAAACTTCACCAGATCACACAATGTTCTCACCTGTGCCACTTGGAAGAACAATTTTTGAAGGGAAAACTGAAGTTAACTTATAAAAATACCCTTTTCTGACACATGATCAGAGAAGAGAACATCCAGAAAACTGGAGTCTCCATTTGCACAAATACTTTAAGGCATTTGTTCCATACATCTCTCTTAGAAACATAGTTACTCTAGTTTCCCACTGTAGCCAGCGGATGAAGGAATGTTTCATCAGATGGTCTTTTGTGTTCAGATCTTGTGCTTCTCTTTATCCATTGATATGAAGATCTCAGCGGTGACAGGGTCTCTGGGAAGCACATCCAGTTGAATGTCTAAAAGTCTAGAGTGACTCTTCATCTATTACTACTTCCTCTTCCACCTTTGCTGACAACCACATCTTTCATGAAGCAGCATCTGAGATGGGCCAGGCAAATGTTTGTGTGACCTTTGTATTGATTACTAGTGTCATCAAGCAACTTTTGACTGTTAATGAAATCTTTCTGGTCTGCTCCTCACTTTGTCCTCACGTTATTCTCACTCTAAATGCCCATTATTCTCTTCCCGGCTTTTTTTTTCTCTTCTTCTCCATACTTTGCCTCATCCAACATAATCTCTATCCTTCTCTTCACATTATATCTTCTTCCACTTCTCACAACCTCACTGCACTTAAAGCATGTGTTGCAATTACATATTAGCTAGACAAAAGCAATAGCTATTCACTGAAATTAAAGAAATAAATTTAAATTCCCAACATCAATGCCCTGTAGCTTATGATTTGAAATCCCTGTCCTTGCCAGTTTTGCTTGCATGATAGGTCTTTCCTGCATGTGGCTTGTCCATGTAGGCTATGCAATAATTCAGTTGTTGCATATTTGTGGAACTGGGGCTTGAAGCCTGGCTGCTGTCAGCTGTCACATTTACAATAATCCTTTACAACATTTTGTTCCAGCAACAGGGACCCCAGGTTTCTAGGACACTTGCAAAGAAGTCAGCGCATGTCAGGTGAGGGGTGGTAACGGCTCCTGTGTGCACTCTTATTTGATGGCAATAATTTAGTGTAATCTCTTTTTGTAATAGGCTAAACTAAGTCCAGTGTCACATTTGGTGCAGGTAATAAGTATTCCGGCAAACAATTGCACAGCTCCGTTGACACATGGCAGCTTGTAAAACTGCTATAATTTCATTCTGTGCAAGTCCTCTGAAAACATGGTCCAGTTTGCTTTTGCTCTTTTGCTAAAACTGCTGCTAGGTAAGGAATTAAATAGTTAATAGTCCAGATAGGAAATTTAGAAGCTTGAGTTGATTACTGAACAGGCATTTCTTGAGTGACCTTAGGTAAATTACAAATAAATTGACCCATGGTTCTGGTTTTTATTGCTAGACCTGCTAAGGGGGCAAACTCTATGAATATAATTAAGAAATACTAGGACTCTGTAACAAGGAAGACTGCATGAATACTCCAAAGAGAAATCAAGTTGCAGAATATCATGTTTTCATTTGTATGGTGTCGATTTTGTATTACCTCAAAATATTCCTTGCACTGGGGAGGGAATCCTGGTGATCCACATCATATCACCCCGTGCAAAATAAATTCCCAGTTAAAGGGTATCAAGTCCTACTTCATTTTTCACACAACATCACTTTTGTGTAAACATTTAGGAATATAAATTTAATATCACTTTAATTGAAGGCAAATAATGTGCCCTTTCTGTTCAATGGATGATTAAGCATGAAAAAAATAATTTACTGCCTATTGTTTTTGCCTTTTAAGTTAATGGAGCTTTTCAATTAATAACAATAAAGTAGGCTTTTACAGAGTGTATTAATTTTATACAGGCAATATCCTCACCTTTTTGTCCAGTCCAGTGTCATAATATTCTTCTGATTCTCTTCTAACTCAGGGATGTTATTAGAAAGAACTGATAGTTTGGCTATCGTTCATCTGTTGTAACTACAGGCAGCCACAGAACATTGTCATAAAACGCCTAATGGGTTTGCAAGTGCTTTCTGGAGCAGAAAAAAATGAGTGCGAATTGCAAATCTGTGTGTGTATTTCCCACGTGTCTTTGCACTTAGAATACCTTTAGTAGATACAGTAGATTTACTAGAGACAAGAGGACTTCAGCAGACATTGGTTGTTTCCACTGTCCCTGTGGCTCTGAGTTTAGCCTATTTCTAGTTCAGTGCAGCACGATCTCCCTGACAGTCTTACTTCATGTACCAGAGGTGTAGAACAAAAGAGACCACATCGCCAAGAAAAGATGCATCTCTTCCCACTAATTCCTGACATGAAATGATGCAAAGGAGGGAGATTCGGTTCCCCTGTTCTGTTCCATCCACCGCTGTTGAGGCTGTCTCTTCCCCTGCCTTTGGCTTTCAAGCCATGCAATAAAAAAAGGTTTTTGCACAATACCATGAACCCATTTCTGGGTTTTGAATACAGATGGCTCCCAAAGAGAATGTCAGTCAGTGAGTCCTCCCATTGAAGAACTATTTAATTCTATAGTCCAACACAATCATAAGCATATGGTGTTGAGCCATACTAATCACACTACAAGAACGGACCTGACATACATTGACTGTAGGGTCTGGTGTACTCCTAATGCACTTTACTGCTCTGTCTTATGGCTTGCCAGACCAGAAGGCTTACTGAAGTGCACCACACCTTTCTCCTTGTCTATGTGCTCAAATTTTCTTGCAAAGGAGTAGGTGAAAAGAGGGTGATATCTACTGACGAATCACACTGAAATTATGTCAAGACTTAACCAAATTAAATTTCCTAACTCAGGAACTGCTGGAAACATTGAGGATAACAACTACTCTGCAATGCACAGTAGCCCCACTCAATTCTTTATTACCTCTTTGTTCCTGAACAAGAAGCTACGTACTGCTAGTCTATTTTAATTAGGCAGCTTCCATGTCCTGATTTAGCTGCACTCTCTTGTCTTCTGTCAGTTCACTTGCCTCAGAATGCCACTAAATTGTCATGTAGCGAGCACGTTTATGCATGTCAACACAAGGGCTTGAGGCAGTTGCCTAGATCCCCACAGGAGATACGATAGTCATCTCTGCTGGAGACATAGGGCAGACAAATCAAGAGCCTAGCTCACATGGAGAAATCTACAAGCAGGTTTAATTTCAAGCTGAATCTCACCCTCATGTCTTAATTATTAGGAGACTGAAGGTAGGTGAGCTACGCAATGTCTAGGTCACCTTTACAGGAATTTAGAGTTATTACCCTACTTTATTTTGGGACACACTGCAAGTCAGAATCTGATGATACCAGAATGAAGATCATTTGCCCACGGTTCTAACACGTCCTGCTTCATGTGTACAGTCCCCAGGAAGAGTAAAGTCTATATTGTAGAGGATAGAAATTATTTGCAAGCAAATTTCAGATCCTAGTGTACTTGGAGTAGATGGTAATGTTTTGGTAATGGGGGACTCCAGGGGAGGCCTCTGTGAGAAGAGGTCAGAGGCTGCCCTGTGCCAGACACCACAGCCAGCTCTGCGATGCGCCCACTGCAAGCCAAAGCTGAGCCCACCAGTGAAATTTGTGGTGCCCCTGTGAAAACATATCTAAATAAGAGCAGAAAATGCTGGAAAGAGGGAGAGGGCATCAGAGAGAAACAACAGAGGGAACACCGAGGTCAGAGGAGCAGGAGATGCTTCGTGGTGGGGTAGATATCCCCAAAGGGACTGCAGCCTGTGGAAGACCCATGAGAGAGCAGATAACCTCGAAGGGACTGCAGCCCTTGAAGGACACATGCCAGAGCAGAGTAAGAGTGAGAAGGAAGGAGTGGTAGAGAGAAACTGTTATGTCCTGACCGCAATCCCCACATGCTGCTTGTTGCCTCACTGAAGGGACAGATAGTAAGCTGTGGCGATAACAGGGAGGGAAGAGAGGTGTCTGGAGTGAAGTTGAGCCTGGGAAAAGAGGAGGGGAGTGTTTTCTCTAAGTGTTTTAGTGTTTGTTTCTTTTTTTTTTTTTTTTTTTTTTTTTATTTTTTTTTGTTTTTTTTTTTTTTTTTTTTTTTTTTTTTTTTTTTGTTTTACAATACCCAATTCAGTAATTATACATTTATATTAATTGGCAATAAACTAATTTTCTCAGGTTGAGAGTGTTTTGCCTGCGACAGTAATAGACAAGTGATGTCTCTGTCTTTACCTTGATCCACAACTTTTCTCACCCTCATTCTTCCTATTCCCTCCCTGCTCCTGCTGAGGCAGGAGAGTGAGCGAGCGGCTGTATGGGTGCTTGGCTTCCAGCTGGGGCCAACCCACCACACCTATGCACTCTGCTTTTGGTGCAAAACACTCTGGGAAACTCTAGCAATATATGTTGCATGTCTGGTTAATGTTAGTCATAATACTTTCCACAATTTAGGAGCAATGTAGCAAAGGCTTGATTAAATTGTCCACATATAGCGGTCAAAAGTCATCTGAGAAGCCATAAGGTAGCTGAGACATCTGCAGAGGTTTCAGGATATGGTAGAGCACTGTAGGGCCTTTGGCATGACAGTTGAAGGACCAGCAAGATACCCTAGGACATTTCAAATCCCACTAGATGCTTTTCAATGTGCACCTGAATTGACTATTGATAGTCAGACAGGGGCTAATTCAAAGTAACAACACTGACTCCCATGGGACTATACGAAAATACGCTAAAGATTTGTCTATTTTTTTTTAAAATACAGTATTGGGGAGTCAGGCCTTTGAATGTTTTAATAAGCAGAGGTATCAAACCTAATGGCAAATTAATAAAAACAGAATCTAACTCAAGTCTGAAAGGATTTACACTGATACAGCTGCCGTAGCAACTTTGCTGTTGGCAAGCAAATACTTAAAAAAATTCCTGTGAATTCAAACCACTGTTTGATGCTGCTGACAAGTATACAATGAAATGATTCCATTAAATATCCCCTGGAGAAAACACTCAAGTGCTTGAATGCATCTCAATTATGAGCACACAGTCCACAACCAGGTACATTACTGACCTTTCCCGTATCAGGGGAGATTAGGGCATGTGCCAATCCATGACTACTTTCAAAGAATTTTGTTAAAAAAAATGGTGTGAGCTGGGAGCATTAACTCTTGCAATGTATCAGGGCTATAATCACTTTACCTTACAGTGGCCAAATACATAACACGAATCCCTACTGCTGCTAATCAGAAAGCTCCACTCCATGATCTGTTAAAAGAATTCATTTTCTAGCTGGTTTTCTTGTACATCAACAAGCTCAAAGATACTTTTTTCTTTTCCTTCATTTAGATGTAAAAGTTTTCTGCAAAAATCAATTTTTCCTGTTGAATGAATGATGTGGTGGCACTTCTGCAGACATGGAATCAGAAATCTATGATAGTGTTCTTCAGAAATGGGTCTGTGTGACTTGTCTGTGAGGCATAGTAATTAGCCTGCAGCAAGTTCAGGTTTTCTGATTCACAGAGCCCTTCCTTTCAGCACTACAGAAGATACAGTAGTTTCTTTTAATTTTTCTTTCCTCTAAGGAAAAATAATTTATGACACTTTTAAAATAAAGCTATAGATAAAGTCTTCCTGACCTTTTCCTGTGAAAACCTGTAGTGTGTGCAGTCTTAAAAAAAACTAGTTACACTTATTTAGAATAACACAGATATAACATTATGGCTCTTAAACATGTGACATCGTCCTTCTCTGCCCTTGTTCATATACATTAAAGATCTGGAAAAACATTATTTATGGAAATTGAGGATTCAGTACATGAAAGCACATGTAAGATAAAATATATCCTGTCATATTGATGTACCCACGATTCTCACTAAAGATTCAGAGCAGTACAACACTGTCAAGACAGGATGTAGTAGTACACAACTTACCTTTAAATTAGTGTAGGTCAAATAATTCGTACTAAAGTTGTATTGATAATTCCTATAGAACGAACACCTCAAGTATTTCAGACTGTGGGACAGAAATACTCAGTCAACACTGGTATGAGTTGGCCTGTTACCAGAACACTCCTGGGATCTAGGCAGGTGCCTTGAAAGTACATAAGCTATGCAACTTTCTCTAGACGTGATCCTTCGTTTGAAAGAATTTTGCAGTTTTATGAGCAAATAAGGATATTTTTGAAGACAAGGACTGTAAAATCAGCTTCATGTAGTTCCAGGAGGGCC
The DNA here is from genome assembly GCA_013389945.1 of Fregata magnificens. Lineage (NCBI taxonomy): Eukaryota > Metazoa > Chordata > Aves > Suliformes > Fregatidae > Fregata > Fregata magnificens. The sequence continues at coordinate 127,297 of WAAD01014649.1, forward strand.
CTTGCAAAGTGCTTTTTTTTGAAAGACATTGGGCTTTATGTCATACATATAGTCTGGCTTCAGTCATCACTAGTATAATATTTTGAATTTTAACAAAAATACTTTTCCTATTTTCTTTAGGTTCTGCGCATGTCCTAGACTAGCAATTAAGTCAGTATGGTTCGAACTTTAAGAAGTGTTCAACCAGCTTTTGAAGAAACAAAAACTTCAGTTTACTGAACACTTCTGGTGTTACATGGAAGTGCATCTATTCTTACCACAGACAACATGATTTAGAATAAAATACCTACACATCCTTTTTACACAGGAATTTGATCATTGATAGATGTTCAGGATCTGTATCAAAGTCCTTTGTTATCTTAGGCCTATTTCTGCTGATTTCTGTTCTGATCTCACTTTCTCAGAGTAGCTACTGTGAACACTTGCCTCTTAAAATACTCAGACATGCAGGTGAAATATTCAATACATAAGAGGACATTTCTAATAGCCATATGACACAGCTAGCAGAAGTTAAAATGCTGGAGCTATGATCACGATTAGAACCAGGTTCAAAGTCATGCAGCTGGCTGCTTTGAACCTCTTCCACTCTCTATATATCATCTGGTATAAACTAGGAAATCTCCTGCTGAAGCTAAGAAAGCTACACTGATTTATACTAGCTAAGCATTATGGGGCAATGGACTGTTTAGAGAATTTTATCTACAGCGCTTGGTTGTCAAATAAACAGTTGAAATTTCACTTACTTAAATAAAGTCTTCCTTGATTTACGCTGGTGCAGTGACAGTAGAATTTCATTCATGTTCCACTCCATGTTGCACGCAGTGGCATTTGCTAGGTTATATAATGGCAGCTACATTTAAAGAGAAGAAAAGTTTCATTGCATTTAATGAAATTGCCCCTAGCAAAAAGCTACTTTCTTTTTTTATAAGAAAACAGTAATGAGTTACTCATTTGTGTGATGCTTTCAATTCTGCAAAGCTCTCTGCTATACATCACATTGTGCCAGTTTAGGACTTGAAGCCTGTGATTATCTCTGTATTTCTTTCTAGTTAAATTCAGAGCAATTGCACACTAGTTAGCTGAAGTGAATCATTATTTTGTCAAATCGCAGAGACCATCTGCACTGAACTGATTCTGTTTCAAAAGTCACACCATGGATTGGCTGTCCCCAGAAGCCTTGAACCAAGCAAAACATTTCTTGCTGCTCATGGGAAATGACATGCTTATAATTAAACTGAGCTGCTCTTTGTGGAACAAGCCTTATTCAACAAACACTGTCTGCTGCTTGGTTGCTTTAAAGAAAATGTTTTTCTCTTTCCCCACCACAGATTTGACTCCACACAACTGTAGTCTGTAGGTAAATATGTAAATGCAAAATAAAATATCCCATAGGCAAGCAACATGGGGCAAACAATCCTTTAAATAAATTAATATAAAGGCAAACAGGCCAAAGATTTGACCTCTATATCAAGCTGTCTTGAAAATGTTCTGCATCTGTCCTTAACATCAATCTTCTCCCATGTGTCTGTCCCCATGCACTTCTGTAGCATCTTTCCTGGATGGGTGAACAGACTTTCATCAGTGAGATATCAGTCCAAAGCCTGTGACCCAGAAGGTAATTTATCAGGTTTCATTTCGAGGTTGAGGGCTTGGAAGGTATTGAGAGGACTTATGGCCTCTGACAAGTCATGGATTTTTCAGAGGGTGAGCTCTTGGCAAGACAGAACAAGACTTTGTTCTGTGGAAAGGAAATAAGTGTTTAGGTGAGCATTCATCTGTTGTATTAATCTGTTTCCACTCATTTGAGGTTTAACAAGGCCAAGTGCCAGGTCCTGCACTTGGGTCACAACAACCCCGTGCAACGCTACAGGCTTGGGGAAGAGTGGCTGGAAAGCTGCCCAGCGGAAAAGGACCTGGGGGTGCTGGTTGACAGCCGGCTGAACATGAGCCAGCAGTGTGCCCAGGTGGCCAAGAAGGCCAACAGCATCCTGGCTTGTATTAGGAATAGTGTGACCAGCAGGAGTAGGGAAGTGATCGTGCCCCTGTACTCGGCGCTGGTGAGGCCACACCTCGAGTACTGTGTTCAGTTTTGGGCTCCTCACTACGAGAAGGACACTGAGGTGCTGGAGCATGTCCAGAGAAGGGCAACGAAGCTGGTGAAGGGTCTAGAGAACAAGTCTTCTGAGGAGCGGCTGAGGGAACTGGGGCTGTTTAGTTTGGAGAAGAGGAGGCTGAGGGGAGACCTTCTCGCTCTCTACAACTACCTGAAGGGAGGTTGTAGTGAAGCGGGTATTGGACTCTTCTCCCAAGAAACTAGTGATAGGACGAGAGGGAATGGCCTCAAGTTGCATCAGGGGAGTTTTAGATTGGACATTAGGAAGAATTTCTTTACCGAAAGAGTGGTTAGTCATTGGAACAGGCTCCCCAGAGAGGTGGTGGAGTCGTCATCCCTGGAGGCGTTCAAAAAAGGTGTAGACGTGGCACTCCAGGGCCTAGTTTAGGAGTCATGGTGGTGTTAGTTGATGGTTGGACTTGATGATCTTAGAGGTCTTTTCCAACCTTAATGATTCTATGATTCTATGATTTTTCTTTGTGAGATGGATGTCTTCAGTAGATGTATCATTGACTCATACGATTCCTTTCATTGAGTTAAAAAAGTGAAAACAAGTTCCTCCTCTCCTGTCTCGAATGAGTGGAATGGACCTCACTCAAAAGAGAGAAATAACAGTATGTTACATTGAGGTAAAATAATAATTTGGACAGTGTTCAAGTAATTTGGTGGAATTTAACAAAATTTAACAGGGGTTTGCCCAGGTTTAATAAGTTTGATGGCAAGGTTCACCTTATTAATTACTGCATGGAAGAAACATACGAAGGAAAATTGAGTTACACTCGAGTTAGAATGATTCACAGAGAGACTAGGAACGCAAAAGGGTAAGGAGGACCCTCCCGTTGAGTCATGAGGTTCAGAACGGACGCCCTTGATTTATAAACTCCTCCTCAGAGAGGAATCTAGGTGTGGCTAGGTCCAAATGTAGTCTCAGACTTGGTCAATGGTTTATTTCTAACAGACTATATATGCAAAATTTATGTAACATTTCAGCATCAATTCAGCATGCAATCAAAGTTACCAAGACAAAATCAAAGTTACCATACTGCAAGGTTATGCATGATATCGGTCGCTTACCAAAGATCTGCAATTGGTAAAAGGTCTCTCTGCCTCAAAGAGCAACCTTGAGAGGTGTACCAGCTCAAGGGGAGATCACCACCACATAGTCACGCTGCCTAGCAGAGAGACCTCAAAGGCCGCTCACTTAGGCTGTCATATTTATGGGATAAAGTGTTTGGCTTGTAGTCAAATTACATGCGATGGAAAAGGTATGCATGGGACTCCTTGTACCCACAACTTTGTTCCTTGATAAATGAATCTTGAAAAGGCCACCCACTATTCATGTGTTAATTGCATGATCGGTGTTCCAAGCTCATATGCATCGATGCTCACTGTGTCACTCTGCTCCTTTGTGGGTTTTCAGACAACAGGTTGAAACTAGAGGAGTTCACGGCCAGGCTGCGGCTCAGGCCTTTGCCTCTTCCAGAGCCGGCACCAAACCACCGCCGGTCTGGTCAAGGGGTTGAGCGCACCTGTCACATCTCCATAATGCTCCTGGGTAGGTTTAAGAACAACAGTGCACTCACAAAACCACACTCAATAATTGCCAGATCAGATTTACTAGTTCTTGTTACAGCAAAAAGTTGGAGGAAGAAAATATCAACAGTTTATTTTATTCTTTTTAATGATAAAAAGAAAAAACACTGATGCGGTAGCAAGTAAGAAATCCACATGCTTAATTGCAGGTATTTCTCTTTGCAGCATATCTGCCAACAAGGTTCTACGTATATTATTAATATTGACTCGGCATGATGCGTAGCAAAATACCACGTTGGTTGCAGAAATTCCAAATCAGTAAAATCCTGTGGGAAGAGAAAGAGAGCAGGGAACAGATATCACAGTCTTACTAAGCCCTTGGAGCCATAGCACAGAAGAGCTGATATCTAACAAGCCTTGGGCCTGAGAAAAGTAGAGATACCGAAGGTGGAATGCTGACGTGGCAAGCAGGAGAAACCGTAAAAGATAAACAGAAGAATCCGCGAAGGTCAAGGGGAGGTTGGAACAGAGAAGAAATCAACAGTGGAAAGTTTTAAGGGGGAATGTATATGGGCGGAGTTGATATTTTGGGCTATGTATAAAAGTGTGTAGGGAACAATAAACGAGGTCTCACTTGAAATGAAAGTGAGTCCGTGTCTTCATATGCTGCAAAATCCTAAAACATTTGTATTTCTTTACTAACAAATCAAAAATCCTAAAAATAACTTTCAGCATCTCTTCTAATCCTATGCATGGAAATACACAACTTACATTCTCATTATTTCATTGCATGCCATCATTCAAGAGTGATAAATAATCATAGAAAACCTCTTTGTCAATACATCCACTACATGGATAGCCCTGAGAACCCAAAAGCTCTCTTTACCTGCATAAGATGTCTAGCTCCTTCCATCTCTCCCTCTGAATCTGGCTCTACTGTATGTGAGCACTGCCAAATGTGTCATAACGGTTAGGTTTATAATTTGCTGTTTTCAACAGCCTGTGTCCAGCACTATAGGCATATTTAGCTTCTAGAGAAGAAATAACTAAAAAATGAAACTTTTCATAAATTACATTCACTACACCTCCTCTGCTAATGGTAGATACCCCAGAAAACTTATGACCAGGTCCTTGGCTAGTGTCTATGAGGCCCATATCCATATTACACACCATTTAGCCCTCATCTCTTCCAAACCTTATGTGATACCTCTGTAGATAAAGATATTTTGTGGTTATGTTTGCGTTTATTCTTCAAGTGATTGAAATAATCTTAAAGGCTGTATCACAGCCCACCAAAATAATATTTTTATAGCATACGTATCTATGTCCTAGCTTGTGACATGAGGTGAACTGGAACTGTTTAAGAGGGCAAGGACACATGAAGTAGGTTTTATAAGGTATAGGAAATGAGACATAGCATGGTTTTGTCTATATTGTTTGCGTGCAGTAGTCCTGGAAATAAGTGATCCCCATGACTACACTTTCATTTTGTTTTAGCCATACCTAGCTGGTTCTCTCCAGAAAAAAGCCCCACTGCTGAAGTGCTGTACATGCAGTTTGGATGACTGGAATGTCACTACCTGGAAATGTATTGGTAAGCTAAGTTATTTTACAGCATATACACCTAGACAAACCAGAGCAAGGAATGACAGTAAACAAAGGGAAATTGAATCTCATGTGTGTCCCTCAACCTCTCCATACATAGTGTCAAAACTATCAGCATCTTGAATTTAGTTAAATAAAGGTCATTAGCAAGGTAAAAATGGAAGTAAAACTCTTAGCAAAATGCAATCGCTGATCAGCCTGTCCAAACCAAAATCTGGACATTGGCAGAGAAGTGCACATTGCAAATGAAAGAAGGTATTTAATTCCATCAGGAAGCAGATAATGGGATGTCGGAAAAGGACCTGGGGGTGTTGGTCGATAGCCGGCTGAACATGAGCCAGCAGTGTGCCCAGGGGGCCAAGAAGGCCAACGGCATCCTGGCTTGTATCAGGAATAGTGTGACCAGCAGGAGTAGGGAAGTGATCGTGCCCCTGTACTCGGCACTGGTGAGGCCACACCTCGAGTACTGTGTTCAGTTTTGGGCCCCTCACTACGAGAAGGACACTGAGGTGCTGGAGCGTGTCCAGAGAAGGGCAACGAGGCTGGTGAAGGGTCTAGAGAACAAGTCTTCTGAGGAGCGGCTGAGGGAACTGGGGCTGTTTAGTTTGGAGAAGAGGAGGCTGAGGGGAGACCTTCTCGCTCTCTACAACTACCTGAAGGGAGGTTGTAGTGAAGCGGGTGCTGGACTCTTCTCCCAAAAAACTAGCGATAGGACGAGAGGGAATGGCTTCAAGTTGCGTCAGGGGAGGTTTAGATTGGACATCAGGAAGAATTTCTTTACCGAAAGAGTGGTTAGGCATTGGAAGAGGCTGCCCAGAGAGGTGGTGGAGTCGTCATCCCTGGAGGTGTTCAAAAAACCTGTATATGTGGCACTTCAGGACATGGTTTAAGAGTCATGGTGGTGTTAGTTGATTGTTGGACTTGATGATCTTAGAGGTCTTTTCCAACCTTAATGATTCTATGATTCTATGATTCTAAGTGGAATCACTAAGGCTGGGTTACATGGTCACACTTAAATTTGTACTCTTGATAGGAAAGTCTTTTCCATCCATCCCTTGTTTTTGAGCCATATGATGAGCCAATCTAATAAAATGATTCTGCTGGAAATAATTTATTTTCCTCTCTTCTCCTCTCCATTTTCAGCCAGGTTAGTCTCTGCACCTATTTAAACAATAGTGCTGTTCCTCAAGAGGGTGTGGAAACAAGTACTTGGAGGCAGGAAAAAAGCTATTATTGGAGAGATACAGTGGCTGTACAGATTTCGTTTGACTTAAAGTCACAACATTACAAAGAGAGACCAGGACAAAAAGCGAAAAGTGAGAAGAAAGAATGAAATCTAGCTGGAAAAGCAGAGAAGACTGATACTAAAAAGCAGGAGAGAAAAAAGAAAAATCAGTTTTAGAATTAAAAATTAATTGGTTTTGATTTATGATTTAGGCTAACAGTATCATCTTTTTACTAGAATACTGGCTAAGATGCATATGGTAGGTCTTAATAGGGCTTAATTAAATGCTTGTTTAAATCAAAATGTTGCAAAAATATTTATTCTATTTTTATGTATAATTAAAGTGCATTTGTAAAATTATGTTAATTGCGAGACACAGGGGGAAAAAGAACCCCCCCTCCAAATCCATTAAATAAGCCTAAGAACACTGTGCATTTACCTTACTTAATGTTAATGAGATAACATTTGCAAAGTATTTTGAAGCCTTGAAGGGCTACATCTTCTTTTAGTTGTTATTGCTATTCCAATTGCTTTTTAGAAAATTTTTTTGTTCATTTAATTTTATTTCATTTTACAAGGCAACATTTTTCACACATCTGGTAGATGTGGTGTCAGGCATAACAATTAAGAGCTCTACAGGATGTTATTTTCCCAAGACGTCATGGCCCAAGACCATGAGGAAAGAGTCCTCCAGGACTAGAGACATGAGTGGCAGAAGCATTGCTTGCTGGTATTGCAGTCAATTCACAGAAAAATTGTTGCTGATATCCAACTGTTGCTGTTGGATCTTTAGCAAAAGAGCTTGTATTTGAGGTTAAGATGTATCAAGAAAGATATTTTATGCTGGAGTTGTTTTACTTTTGGACTGAGTTTTGCCGAACAGAGTTAAAGGTTTCTGTTAAATAAAATACAATTGAAAAATGTATATATAAATTATCTTTGTTCCAAATTATGAAGTCAGATACTTGGGAAGAATAGATAGGAGCCAGTGGAGTTGAATCCAGATGAGGTTTAGCTTCACAGACTTTTTTTTTTTTTTCCCATCAACTGCACTGTTTGAGAATATAAGGGAAAAAAATTGGGGAGTAAAAACCCCCAACTTTTTGTTTTCGTCAGAGGCTTAAATTTTTTCATTTCACTGATTTTATTGAGTACCAGGATTTGGTCTTCCCTCTTTGTCCTCATCTTCTGCCCTCCCCCCAGTATTACTTCTCTCCTTCCATGTTACTGGACTTTTCTTCCTTTTCTCCCAGTTCTCTTGTACTCGCACTCTATGCTGTTTCTGTTTCCAATAACGGGCAATTAGATTTCATGGCCATATCTATTGACTGTGTGTACCAAACTACCTCTCCCTGACTGGGTAGCACCAAGCTATAACAATCCTACAAACGCTCCTGAGCTTCCAGGAGCAAAGACAATCTTGTTTGGTCTCCCTGGGAACTGATGCACACAGCAGGTCTCAAGAATGGGAATCCCACCCAAACAATCACACAATTCACCTGCTTCAAGCTAGAGATGGAGGAAGGCTAAGTCATATGCAGAGTGACTTTATGAAGGACTCTGCCTCAAAAAGAAGTTTAAAATATGGGACAGGGCAGTTACTCCAGCTTTTGTGGAACACCGTGCAGTGAAAAAAGGAGGAGAGCAGTTTTCTGTCCCTGAACAATCTTTCTATTCTGCTCCCATACTTCTCAAAGCCTCCTACAGGACTTAGAGATGTTGTGATTGCCATCTGGTTTTGCTCTGTCATTTCACCTACCCCCTTCTAGGTTGTGCTGCTCCCTGCCAGGCTATGGCCCAAAGGATCTCTCAGGAGTGGAGCAGGGAGGAAAGCAGACAGCGATATCAGCAAGAGCTCCATTCTTTCTCCATGTGCTCACCCTGCTGACACTCTGTATGTGACAAACATTATGCTGGGTCACTATGTCTATATACTGTGTATATAGACCAGGGAAGACACGATTGCTGTCTTTTACCTTCTTGTAGCAACAAGACTCAGTGAGAGGTCCCACAGAATGCCTATGTTCCATGACACTGCAAGATCAGAAATCACAGAATGACAGAATAGTTGGAGTTGGAAGGGACCTCTGAAGATCATCTTGTCCAAACCCCCCTGCGTGAGCAGGTTCACCTAGAGCAGGGTGCACAAAAAGGGGAAAGAGGTACTGCAAAACATTTTCTTTTTCTGTCTCCTCCACACTGTGCTTCGGAATGCACCTGCTGTCTGCGAACACCTTTCCTTTAAATATTCGGTACAGTTAAATCAGTGTGTATGGCAGTGTACAGAATTTCAATGTGCTGAATTCAAAAGGCTAAAATCCCTTATTTTGTCAGGAGAATGTCAACTTTTTGATTTTAGGAGAGCAAGGGAGAGGGGAGACAATATCCTACTTTTTTCCCCCCATAAAACATATTGCACTGCAGAAAGCTTTTTGATATGTTTTTACATATCTCTGACAGCACCACATGTCTGTCTTGGCCAGTCAATACAATGTAAATGTGTTTTGGATTTCTATCTCCCTTTAACAGTGTGCTCTCTGTACCAGGGCTGGAGCGCCGCACCAGATGTAATGGTTTGCTGTCTTTTCAGATTGCCCCCAAAAGGAGGGATAATTTCATCAATTGATGGACATTTACTTCTGTGATTCTGTGATTCTATCTACTTTTAGGCCAGGAGGTTGGTGCAGTGTGGGGTCACATTCTGTACTTATCTTGCTTAGCTGGAAGTACAGCAGTATTTTCTTTGGCTTGAAGAAATGACTGACCTATAACTCATAACAAGGTAGCTGCTCTACTGTTTTGCCTCAAAGTTGCCATCCATAAATGAGAATGGTTTTGAATTTGATGTGCCTTTATTGATGTGCAATAAAAAACAAATGCATAAACTGTATACAGGGATCGTTAATTCACCCTGGAATTGCAGGTAACTAGAGTGGGTGCAGCAACTCTTTAAAACCTGTTTTAATGTTATAAAAGAATACAAATATGTATGCATATGTATGTGTCACTGATCTATCCACATTTATATATCCAGATGGATACACAGTACAGCTTTCTTTCGTTTCTTCTCGTTTTTGGAATGGTTACTTCTAGCTTCCCAGAAGACAATCCATACTCAGGAAGATCTGTTAGAGAACACGGCAGTTATACAGTCCCTACACCACATAATCAACAAAAAACAAGAGAAAGAGGTAAAGGCACAAGAAAAATAATTAAAAATCTGAAGTTGGAGAGATCACTGTGTAAGGCAATCAAATCAAATAAGGAAATTCAGTTAATCAAGACATGCATATTAAAGCACCCAGTCAAAAATAAACCCTTCAGCTGATGGGAAGGAACACAGGTATATGGGGGCTAGGAGAGCTGTGAGACAAACATTAATTATTGAAATCAATGAACCTGACATCCAGCTCTAAAAAAGAGACAGAAAAAAGCACCATGCATTCTGAATACAGACAGGATTATGTAATCCCACTAAGCTCCTGCTGTGAAACTGTATTCTGTATTCAGTAACTCCACGGATGTCTGAGGGCTGGGGTAGGTTATAGGATCAAGAAAGTTTCTGTACTTGGGTGCAGAAGAATAACATGTCACCTACTGACAATGTGGCCACTGTGTTTTGAAAAATCAAATATCTAATGGCAGAGATGAGAAGGAAATGATCTTTCAGTGCTACTCTGGCCAGTGAGATAGGCTATTTCTGCTCCTCTGCGGGTGAGATGCAGCATTTGTTTATCTACCATTTCGCTCAGCAGAGGCCCATGATCTGATAATTTTCCAGTCTTTTGTCTTAATTATTATCCCTCTCCTTTTTTGATTTCTCTGATGAGAATAAGGAGGATGAATGGGGGAAAACATCCTTGCCCACCCAAGCCTGCACACCAGTGCCCACTGAACTCAGTGCTGAGTGGCATTCATAAGACAGTCTGCAAACAGTTCAGGCATTGTTCCACCACCTTTTCAGCTGTTCCTGATTTTCAACCCACCACAGGGTACCAACTTCTTGTACACAGGTGAGGCAGACAACTGGATTTAACCTCAGCAATTCCAGCTTATCCGTTTGTGATGTGTGTGTGAAGACACATAAACCAGCTGCAGTTCCCTGGGCATTATCCACTCAAAAGACCAGTGGAGGACAAAATGCTTTGGTTATGCCTCCTCATTCATACATATCTCGTATCTGGCTACAAGTCTCAGCACAACTGCTATATTTACTCTCATGTTTCATTATATCTTCTTTTCCTTATAAGACATGCATCTATAATGTCCAGTTCTTTGCTGCTTTGTCCACGGTTGTAAACTGGCTCCCTACTCCAAGGCGGTTTGGGTTGGTTCATGCTCCCGCTGCAAAATGAATGGTGAGGAAGTGTCACAACACGATGAGGGCAGTAAACATCTTGTTCCACCCTTCAGACAGTATGAACACAAGTCATCCTAGACTTGCAAGTGCAAGGCTCACAGTGAGTACCTATTACGAAGCCTCTGCAGACCTACAGGGTCAGTAAAGGAGATGATAGATAACCTGGGGGATGTCCATGTTCCCTGCAGGAACTATTGGAATTGCTTAGAGATGTGCCAAGAGCTCTAGGCTATGAACAACTAATAGTAATTCTCCTTTAGCTTAGGCCCAGGAAGTTCCTAAATATTATGGCCTGCAGCAAAATAATGGGTGTGCAACAACTTGGCAGTTGTGGATTTGTTATACTGTGTTGTTATAAATAGGCCCCATCTCCAGTTATTGCTCAGATTAAGCTATATGTTCCATTTCCTGTGTTTGATGTTTACTTCTAGCTTGATACCTAATTAAATATTGTCAAAATAAAACCATTACTGATGCCATGTGTTAATGTAAGCACTGTGTTTAGTCTGTTCATTAATTTGGTGGGTTTAGATTAAGATGCAGACCACACACAGAGAAAAAAAAGCCTGGAGAACCCTCGGGGTAAGAATTGCAATACAGCAATTCTTTACCCTAGGTTAGTACTTCTTCTAACTGTGACTCAGAAACAGATTCTTTTCCACTACTTGCATTTCAATGGACTTGTGCCTCTTTCTGTGAGATGATAATGCCATTCTGGGTAAGCTGCAAATCTTAGCCAGGGGAAGCCAGTTACTTCAAAATGTCTCTGGAAGTTTATGTATTCATGGCAAAGGATAATGTTTGGGGGCTAGTTAGGACACTGTCAACACTTCATTAAGACTATGCTTCCTCGTTAGCTGGCATTTTCCTTGCACTTAACTCCCATAGTACATATCTTACACCAGTAATAACAATCATGCATTTTAATATTTTGGTATTCATTAATAGTCCTTTCCTCTTTCTGCATGAAACTGCTTTATCTCTAAGACTGTCAGGATTGTCTAAAGCCATTAAAATAGTAGATTCTGCCAGGGAATCGAAAAAGCTACTACTATATTTCCTTGAAACTCCTTTTTCATAATATTTTCTTTCATTTTAGCTATCTAAATGTGCCTGTCATATAGGTTCCTTTCATTAGCCATTCTGAGACTACTGGGACTTCCTAGACACAGCCTTGTTTCACAGAAGTAACTACAAGCTTAGACTGAAAATCTGACTTTTTGATGACAGTCAATCTTTTTGATAAGCATACCTTTAACGGCAGTCACAACATGAACACACACTTCAATTCTAAGTTTTGTTTCTGTCCCCTCTGAACTTTTCTATCATCAGAAATGGAATTTTCAAAGGAATGTTCTGGAGATTTTAGGACATCTACTCATGTCTTCACTGTGGCTTTTGAATTACAGGTAATGGAAGGAAAGATGAAATCATTATACAGATAGAAAAGAATGCATGGCCTGACAGCACCTTTGGCTTACAATTCATAATTTTACCTACAGTTTTTTACCAAACTTTTCATAGAATCATAGAATCGTGGAATGGTTTGGGTTGAAAGGGACCTTTAAAGGCCACATAGTCCAACCCCCCTGCAATAAGCAGGGACATCTTCAACTAGATCAGGTTGCTCAGAGCCCCATCCAACCTGACCTTGAATGTTTCCAAGGATGGGACAACTACTGCCTCTCTGGGCAACCTGTGCCAGTGTTTCACCACCCTCACTGTAAAAAAAGTCTTCCTTATATATAGTCTGAACCTACCCTCTTTTAGTTTAAAAACATTACCTCTTGTCATAGAATCATAGAATCAGAGAATCATAGAATCATTAAGGTTGGAAAAGACCTCTGAGATCATCAAGTCCAACCATCAACTAACACCACCATGACTCCTGAACTAGGCCCTGGAGTGCCACGTCCATACCTTTTTTGAACGCCTCCAGGGTTGACGACTCCACCACCTCTCTGGGGAGCCTCTTCCAATGCCTAACCACTCTTTCGGTAAAGAAATTCTTCCTGATGTCCAATCTAAAACTCCCCTGACGCAACTTGAAGCCATTCCCTCTCGTCCTATCGCTAGTTTCTTGGGAGAAGAGTCCAACACCAGCTTCCCTACAACCTCCCTTCAGGTAGTTGTAGAGAGCGAGAAGGTCTCCCCTCAGCCTCCTCTTCTCCAAACTAAACAGCCCCAGTTCTCTCAGCCGCTCCTCATCAGACTTGTTCTCTAGACCCTTCACCAGCCTCGTTGCCCTTCTCTGGACATGCTCCAGCACCTCAGTGTCCTTCTCGTAGTGAGGAGCCCAAAACTGAACACAGTACTCGAGGTGCGGCCTCACCAGTGCCGAGTACAGGGGCACGATCACTTCCCTACTCCTGCTGGTCACACTGTTCCTGATACAAGCCAGGATGCTGTTGGCCTTCTTGGCCACCTGGGCACACTGCCGGCTCATGTTCAGCCGGCTGTCGACCAGCACCCCCAGGTCCTTTTCTGCCGGGCAGCTCTCCAGCCACTCTTCCCCAAGCCTGTAGCGTTGCACGGGGTTGTTGTGACCCAAGTGCAGGACCCAGCACTTGGCCTTGTTAAACCTCATACAGTTGGCCTCGGCCCATCGATCCAGCCTACCCAGAAGTACGAAGTCTATCTCAGGCTGAGATCCTTATCACATGTTTAGATATTTTCACTGCATTCGATCTAGTCAAGCTGAGCTCCCTTTGCCTTCAGTGTGAGAAAGAAGCATTTCTAAAGTGTGATTTATCTGCCCTGTTTTAGATGTCTGTTTTAGCACAAGATGAATTGCACTGTCAAAGTGTCTCCTCCTCTCCATTGACTATTAAGGGAGTCCAGAACAACAAGGTACAGCGCAGTTATCTACAGAAGGAATGTCTGCATTTGGTCAGATTAATCCCATTCCCGATATCTGGCTTTCAAGTCACCAATATACTCTTCAAACAGACATCATCAGTGCCATGAAGCATAGAATTGGGCCCAAAGCTAACACAAATGATAGATATTCTGTCTCGGTATTCTGAAATAAATCAAGAGAATTGTGCTTACAACTGAAGGCCTGATTATTTAGGTGGAGTATATCAGAAGCACACTGTTGCTTTCCATGTCATATGTTTAGTAATAGTCGTAAAGCAGGGAGCAAAGCAACATAAATATGGTGAAAAAGAAATTCACATGGATACATATACACCCAAACACACAATTATCTCTTTATCAAGCTAAAATATGACTTAGTTGCTCTTCTTTTTTTTCCCCTGATTTAAGGCTAAGAAGAAGCAAAAAAAAAAAAAAGCCAGAAGAAACAGTTGGAGATGTAAATGCTATCCTGTCCTGCACTATAAGAACAGTCACCACATGAACTACCAGATCATGAAATGTGGGTTCTAGTTATAATGGACTTTCTATTGACATCAGCTTTTCCGTTTGTAAAATAAGGATGATGATATCCACCATAAGTCATAGGAAATTTGGGAGTTTTTATGAGAAAGTGACAACACATCAATATGGAAACATCCATGGAATTGCCATAATTTCAGTGGTCAGATACGAGAGAAGAAGGAATGAAAAACTATCACTTAAATTGCTATGCATCCTAGCTAAATTAAAACCACAGACCAGTATGGCATATCTATTCATACTAGCAAACTTTACTGTTTTGATAGGAAGATATATGCTTAAACTCAGGCTGGACATTAATAGCCACAAAAGTAGATTATCATGAACTGCAAAGTAACAGAATCTACATAATTTTAGTGGGGTGAAATAACCACACATCTGTCAAAAACTGTCTCCTTCAATTTCTCCAGTGTAAGAGGATTCCTTATAGATATGAAAGAATGACTTCACTCCCTCTTGCAGGCTATGGCAGTGAGTGTGCTTGAGACATGGCTGGGAAGGAATGTGGCTTCACAGGCAAGATACTTTGAGCTTTGACTTGTAGCTTAGAACCGAAAAAATACCACTGATCATACTAACTATGGCAACTCATGGTGAGAGTGCTGGAAGGTTATTAGAAAGGTGAAATAAAATATATTCATTTTGTCATGGGGGAGATTATTGAAGTAAATGCATTTTAATTTCCTACTAGGTGGCAAGCAACTCAGAAATATGCTAGTTACCTTGACAAGGAAAAACTGGGTAAACTGCAGGACCTGATTGCTTGTGATTGAGTAGACTGTGACCCAGGCAAGACCCACACATCTGAGGTCTACAATGCAGTAGTGGGTTTAGGCATACCTGAGCTAGCTGGAACAATCATGACTGATAACTGAACACAAGGACTTCAGCACCATTCACAAGCCTACATGCATACCTCAGCAGCTACACTGAACTGAAGTTTGTGCCTCAAGTCCTCTACAGTATCACTATTCCTGCCACAGTTAGCTCAGGTATGCCTATTGCAGTTACTTCCTAAGTAGCAGCATAGATATACCCAAAGTTAGTAGAGGGGGCTCATTTATGGCAAAGCATACCAGCAGAATAAAGAAGCAGCTCTGCCTGTATGCCTGCCTATCTTCTAAATAAAAATCTCTGCAGGTTTACTTCTAGCATTTTCAAATTCAGCAAGAAAAACTGACCTGTCTGATTAGTCTGATGTGCAAGTAAAGCTCTGTACGAGAAGTACCCTCCAAATAACAAGCTTTGAGGCCTTTGATTAGCAAAAAGGTCATTGATGGTTTAATGCTCAACTCCCAGATGCCACATTAATGAGTATAAACTCATTTAAAAGATTTGTGATAAGTAATTAGGCTACTGTACAACTGCTTCAGCATATTCCCCATCACTCCAAGGGCAAGTAAGAAAGGAGGACTGATTTCCTGTGTGAGCAATAATGAGAGAGAAAGGAGACTCATTATTGTTTTCTGCCTTGGTGTATTGGTGGGCTGGTTCCTTCCACCACCATACCAGCCATGTTGTTTGTAAAAGCCTAGTGCACTGTAAATGAGAATAAACCTTTATGAATGACTGTTACAGAGGATTTCAGGGCCATTGTGCCTTGTTAGTTGTGTGCCATACAGGGAAACCAAGTATGAGTCACAGGAAGCCAGGAAAGCTGTGTGTCACCCATGTCTGTAAAGCAAGGACATCTGGGTCACAGAGTGAATCCAACAGGCATGGGTACTCCTTAACGAATTAAATCAGAGTCAGTGGAACAGCATGTTTAGCCAAAGAAAGAAACAGTACCTCTGTTTCTGGATGCCAGGTGCCCACCAAAGCCGCTCTGTCACTCCCCCTCCTCAACTGGACAGGGGAGAGAGAATATAACGAAAGGCTCGTGGGTCNTCCCCTGCTCCAGCGTGGGGTCCCTCCCACGGGAGACAGTCCTCCATGAACTTCTCCAATGTGGGTCCTTCCCACGGGCTACAGTTCTTCACAAACTGCTCCAGCATGGGTCCCTTCCATGGGGTGCAGTCCTTCAGGAACAGACTGCTCCAGCGTGGGTCCCCCGCGGGGTCACAAGTCCTGCCAGCAAACCTGCTCCAGCGTGGGCTCCTCTCTCCACGGGTCCACAGGTCCTGCCAGGAACCTGCTCCAGTGCGGGCTTCCCACAAGGTCACAGCCTCCTTCGGGCATCCACCTGCTCTGGTGTGGGGTCCTCCATGGGCTGCAGGTGGATATCTGCTCCACCATGGACCTCCATGGGCTGCAGGGGGACAGCCTGCCTCACCATGGTCTTCACCACAGGCTGCAGGGGAATCTCTGCTCCGGTGCCTGGAGCACCTCCTCCCCCTCCTTCTCCACTGACCTTGGTGTCATGTTGGCTTCTACTCTAAGGTGCCAGGACTGTTAAAAACTTTGAGACAAAGTCCCAGATTGTGGCCTTGATGCTACTGATACACGTACTCACGCATTGCCCTTTGAGGGGCACTGGGCTTCATGCAGCCACTTTCTTATCTGATACAACTTTCTGTAGACAGTGGGTGGTGAACAATCAGGCAAGTTGAGGATGATCCTTTCCATCCTAGAATGACTCCACACATTTGGCCTCAAAAGATTGGAAGGTGTGACAGAATAAAAGACAACATCAAGCAGCCAGACTCGCTGTATTTCAACCCTCAGTTTCAGGCCAAGAAAAGGGAGTTTGTAAATCGAACCCCTTTCATTTTGCCTCTGCTGCTGATGAAAGACAATGAAAATGTGCTGAGGCATTAAGTTACTTGGAATATCTCGGATAAATTTACTGAGTTGTCGTCACCTGCTTTGGTGATATCTGTGTAGAATAACTATCCAGTCAAGTGAGATTTAAGCCTCATTTGCATTCTGGCTGACTGGAGGCAGGTGCTGGTGAATTTGGGCAGTTGAACTTCAGCTGAAGTATTTATAGCTTACAGAAAAATGGCTGACATTTGGAAGTGATGTGCTGTGTTTAAACATCTCTGATTTAATGTGTTTTAAGAGATCCCTAGAAGTAGATGCTTTCAAGTCAAGATCCTGGGAGTTTTTAAGTCATTGGATTTGTTTAGTGACTGGAGTGAGTTCTTTTTGGTTAACATATGGGAACTTTTCAGCCTAATTGGTTTGCAGCTGTACATTACTTTCATGCTGGAGAGAGATCTGATAAGGGCTCCAGGAGGCTAGCTATTGTACTTTCCCAAAAGCTCTATCTGTAGAAGGAAGAAAAGTTCAGTGGTTAAGATGCTAGTGCGACACTGAGCTCCAAATTAATTTATTCTTCGAAAGGCTGGATGGATGATTCTCCAGTAAGTCACATCATCTCCATGTGTGTTTATTCTTCTAATAGAAATGTGATCATGAAAGACATTATGCAATGTTCAGATACACCATGGAAATAAGGGTTGCATCAGTTATAATTGAATCCACAAAATATGCTTCTGACAGATTTTGGTCTCACTTTATTCTCAGGCCATGCTCATTAAATAAACATGTCCGTCGATGTAATTCTGACACTTTGAACTCCAGTGTTTGCAGTGGTTGATTCAGGGAATGCATTGGAATGTCCTTGTTGTTGGGTAATCCATGGGACTATTCAAGCAGTAGATATATCTCAACAATCACACATAAGTTTGCATATGTAATGCAAATATTACATAGATACTTTAGTACTAGCACTAACTGAGACATTGTGAACATTCTGGAGGAA
This sequence comes from Fregata magnificens, assembly GCA_013389945.1. Taxonomy (NCBI): domain Eukaryota; kingdom Metazoa; phylum Chordata; class Aves; order Suliformes; family Fregatidae; genus Fregata; species Fregata magnificens. The sequence continues at coordinate 145,238 of WAAD01014649.1, forward strand.
GGCAGTGTATGTTACTACTTTTACTGTCCCTCCTTCTCTCACTTGCTCTTCCTGTCTCTCCTACTCTGCTCTATGTAGGGGTTCTAACACACTGTGTTTATGACCAAAGTTGTCAGAAATAATTTTCAGATCTAGTTATATATACAGTTTTAGATGTATATGGAATTAATATTAAAAACAGGGTATGCAGTTTCTTCTTGATACCTTCTCACTTACTGGTAATTGTTGTTTAAGGATTTCTTTGGCCAGAGGTTGCATTAGGACCACTGTAGTATCTAACAGTTACCCAACTTCCATTCGTTTCAATAAACATTTCACGAACCCTGTCATATTGTTGGCCACTATGATTGGAAGTGGGAATGCTCTGAACATGAAATATGGGGGCAAGGAAAGTAATTCGTTTTCTTTGTTTTTATAATAGGTCCCATGTTTTTGAGATTTGAGAGTCAGTAATTACTCTATACTCACATTCTCAATTTCTTCCATAATTCATAGAACTCCACTATACCTTATCTTATGTGATGCATTCTATGCTGGGTGTTCTGAGTCTCCTGTCATGTAAAGTCATTCTAAGACTCTGGTTGTCATTGTTGCCCACGCTAGCGTATGTCCTGAATGCTAGAGGTATACATGCATTAAAGAGACTTAAAAAAAAATGTGATAAAGAAATTCAAAGGGGTATTATATACATAGAAATTGGGATAATTATATACATTAGAAATTAGGAAGTCCCTGAGCTGAAAATGATTGATAAATAGTAAAGTTCTAGAAGGAAATTACATGTTTTCATTTTCATACATTCTTCTGTAGATATATATACTATGGACTATCTTGGGAAAAGGATGCTGACTTGATGGACCATAGATCTGATCCAGTATGTCTATTCTTATGTTCTCTCTGAACTTTTTCTAGCTTCTTAGCTCAGTATCTCTCTCTGCCTCTTCCTGTGCAATTTGTGCAATATTTTTCCCCTCTACATGTTTGGTGTGTCCGTCCCCCCCTCCCCCCCTTCTTGACATAGCAAAGACAATCAGAAGAATGGTGGGACAGCTGTGTCCCAAATAGCTTCATTTACTGAATCAGACACTCGATTACCTTGCTTGAAGAACAATATTTCTCTGAAGTATTTCAGGAAGCTTTTGAAATACTGTTATAGTGAACACCATAAAAGACAGAGAAAATACTTAAAGAACTACCGCTGTATTCTTATAAGGTACCTTTTTTTCCCAGGTTTATTCTTAATCTTTCAAATTATTGTTCTTGCTTTCCTCCACTCTCTGTTTATCCACTATCTATCACTTACTCTCTGTTTTCTTCTACTTTTGCTCTTCTTTGTCTGCAAGTTTTTCAACTTGTTGATTGATGTTTTATTCTATTCACAGTTGAATCAAGAATTCCCACATCTTCTACATGAATAAGCAGCAGAACAACACAGAACACAACACACTTTCTTTCTTTTGGAGTAATATCAAATCTCAGAAAAATTTGATTGGTGTCAATAACAAAGAGCATGAGTGATAGAGCCTGAGGATTTTCAAAGACATATTCCCCTTCTGTATTTTCACAGATTCATTCCTTTTTTTTCATTTGTTCTGGGTTTTTTTTTTTCTCTTTCCTGACAGTGGTGTTGTTCTTCTGTTTCCACCTGAGGGAATGAAGGATCCAAAGCCATTTGTTTCTGTCAGGCAGCTCTGTAACCATGTAGAGATGAGCATTCTAGACTGGAACCAGTCCCAGCCCAATATGTATAGTAAATATGCTAGAATTTAGAAATAAACATTTGGAAAATACAGGCACTTGCCCTACTCAGTAGACATACTTTGGTAGGGGTGGCATGAACTTACTGGCTGGACAAAGCAGCTTCTTGAAAGCAGAATGAGAATTCATGTGGAAGAAATGACGACAGTTCAAAATTACTAAAGCATACACCTTCAAAACTAGTATGTACTGCTGATATTGTTATGAAGTTGTCAGACTGTTTTCAGCATCTAAGCAACTTAAGGAACCTCTGGTCCCCACATAATGAATGGAAAAACCAGACAATTCAGAGAACTGAATTTAGAAGCCTGAAGTAGAAGGCAATACAGAGAGCATCACAGTCAAAGATCAAGAGAGGTACAAAAGATGCTATGCACTGTACAATAAAACAGATTTGTTTAGCAAAATGGCTTCTTTTGTCCTTAAAGCCTATGAATCTACTACCCTGTTCATGGAAGGAGATCAGCTATTGTTCATGGATGCTGGATCAATGCCCTCTGAAGGGAAACCAGCACGCTTCTCTTGGAAATCTGAATTAAGTCAGACCGTCTGACAGAATAACACTCTGGATAAAGAATGAAGCCTTTTGGGACAACTTGTGCTAATGAAACTAGCAAAATTAAATGGGGAGGTGATACTCCTTTGGAATGAAGGGAACATCAAGAAAAAGCATCAAGAAAGAGCTAAACCTTTTGTTTAAAAAGTGATTGGAAGAGGGCAGTTTCCTCTCCACCATATTATAAAAATAACTGGGATAGTAAGAAAAAGACCAGTTATTATTTTATCAGTTGTCTAACCAATACAAGTGATAGTGCATTGTTGATAGCTTACACCATCTTGAAGCATGCATAAATTGGAGACTATGGCAATAGCTGCAAAAATAAGTTGGGTGAAAATTGTTTATTTCTTCCAGAACAGGACTTACATGTGGTTAGTTCTTATTCAGAAATATATGAAGACGTAGAGTGAGGGAATCCCCTGTTCAAATCAAGTTGACTGATTAGAAATCTCTTCACATTTTACAGGGCAATCATAGGAATATATTGTCCTTTGTGAGCAGCACATATAACTAAATGTATTTAATACCAAGGTTTTGTTTATTTAGAATTTATAGTAGCCTAGTGGTTCTGATACAGTGTTACACCCAAATTACAACCAAGCCAGAAGGGCACTGTAACAGATCAAATCTAAGGAATAGAGATACTAGGCCAAAGAGAAAAAATACAGCTCTATTTTCATTTAATGATAATAAAATAATAATTATGTGTACTACTAGAATGACCAGTTCTGCATACCTGATTATGAAGAAGGGTGCCGATGCAACTACGTGGTTTTGCTGCAGTCTTTCATAAAATAAGAAGACACCCTCTAGTCAACCCTGGGCAGTTCTATAATCTCCAAGGACAGAGATTCCACAGCCTCTCTAGGACCCTTTTGCAGTGTTTCACCATCCTCACAGTAAAAATATTTTTCCTTAAATTTCATCAGAATTTCCCATGTTGCAATTTGAGCATTTAGCAGCATGGATCCTGAACTTGACTGGAGCTGCTACCAAAAGTGTTGCAGCAGCACACCTTTCGTAGGAATGTTGTCATATTGTTCTAATCCCTGTGGTGCTGGTCTATGGCTACTCAGTGCTAGGCCTAATTCTTTCCCTTCCTGAAAAAGAGGTATGGATTGGAAGAAATAAGGTTTGCAGGTTCCATGAATTTATGATGTGTGTCACTCTCTAGGGAAAATGGGTTTTGGCTAGTGATGAGCGGTGCTTTAACAATAAGCAGCCTTCTACTCATCAGAAGACATTACTCTTGACCAGTATTCTGGGCAGCAGGCTAATATTGTAAATGCAGCTGCTATGTAAAACTAATCGTGTCTGACCGTGAAAAAACATATTTGTACTTAATATTCATTTCTGCCTCTGTTGCAGATAGAGATCCTGCATAGTTGTGTGTGCATAGCAAAAACATTACACTAGGGAATATCTTCAACACTAACAAGCACATCGTTCAGAAGGCATCTGACTGTCTTAGTATCTTTCCTAGGTTAGTGCCAATGAAAGCTTATTCCTCAGTTGCTAGTTTTTGCTAAAGCTTCTCTTCTGTCAGCAATAAAACAAGGTTATTTCAGAGGTGGCACAGAACTGAGGTGTTTTTTATATTATGTGAATTTTTTATATTATTACTCCCTCCAAAGTTTTTCCTTATTTAAGCCCGCAGAAACATTTTGATGGTCTGCTTTTACAGTGATCATAGCAACAAGAGTTTTTACGGCATCCAAAATTATTTCCTTTCACTTAACTTAAGAAGTATGACAAATGGGCTACCTCAGTTTCCCTTTTCTTCTGTTACACTAACAAAGAAGGGAGCAATCACTGAGATTATGCAAAGTGAGGTAACCTCACAACCCACTTGTGAAAGCAGAGTTAGAAGAGTGGTCACTCCAAATGGAAGCTCATCCATACCTCTGAAAGAAAAAACTCAGTTTAGACTGAGCCTTACAATCCTGGCTCCTTTTAACGTACAGAAATTGTTGGAGGCTAGAATGCTCTGGACATGCCAATTGGCTTTCTTATCTGAAATCCATGATAATGCTGTCTCTCACATGCATTTACTTTCCAGACTTCTTCCCTCTTATATTCCTGTGCTGGTTCAAGAACTTTCATGGGCCATCCCAACCTCTACACACTCTGCCTCTAGGTTTCTAGAAAAACGGGAACAATGTAAAGATGGAAAAGAAGAGAGAAAAAGGCCTTTTCCCAATGTATGATGAATTGGTGATAATGTATGGGCCAGGAGTATTTTCAGGTGGAATTCTGAAGTACACCAGGAGCCAAAGAAAAGTCTCTGAAGATAAGGCTCATATAATATGTTTGTGATTCTTGACACATAAAGACCATTTTACCTAACGGAACTTTTGTTTGCCTCGGTTCAGGTACCATACCCACATTGTGAGAAACAAGTGTCTGCGTGACAGCTGCCTTTTTGGACAATTCCAAGTACTGAGCAGATTGGAATTTAAAACTATGCATTTCTACGAAAGGAGCTGAAAAATGTATAAGGTACATTGCAATCTGTAGCAAACCTCCTAAAGCTTCTCCTGAATGAACACAACAAAAAGATCAAACAGATCTTTCTCTTTCCCCTGTGATCAAATGTAATGGTGCTCATTTCAGAAACAGCAGTGATGTTCACTGTCAGCAAAGGACTCGACCTGTGTACCTTCTAGTCTCTCTCATCACATTAGGCCACTTGTCATTTCATTTAAATGCTTACATTAGATTTCCTGATTTTTTACTCATCATTGTCACTTACAGAAGGCAACTTAAAAGCCCCCTAAAGGACTGCTGGATCCAGCAACAGGCAAACACATACATGCTGGTTCAGAGCTGCTAATCAAGGCATGAAGGAGAAACTACCTGTAAGAAGTCTCGCTGTAAGCATAACGTTTGGAGAATGAGGCTGACAGCAACTTGTGCTGCAGACATAAACTTTAACTCTTTAGCTTGCAGATCCAAAACCAAAACATTGTTTAACTGAAAGTTAACTGAAAGTTAAGCAACTGAACTGCTCTACAGCCAACCATCTTGTAGTTGTAGACAATGTCCAACCAACCACATGCAATCCCTTGTGATCTTGCAGGATCAACAACCTGTGAAATGACCTTGCACAGTAATGATAAGTATTCCACATCATAGCTCTTCATGCAGGGCACAGTACACAATATTAAATTTTTTCTGCTTTTAAGCTTCCTGCTACTTTGGTTTAAATAGTCCCATTTATTCAAAAGCAAGTGAAAAGTCTAATCTCTTTCCGGTTGTTTTTGCACTTCTTCAATTTAGAGAGGTATCCACTCTCCGTGCAGAAGCGCAATTATGGTGATCAACCTTTTTGAGAAGTAATAGCACAGGGGCTTTAATGAGAGTAAGAACTTTTCTGATGAAGGGGTAGGAAGCGAATGAGACTTTTGCAACTGATCATGCCTGTCTGGAGGAAAGCTGGAGTGGAAGTTGAGTCATCCTTGTATTCTCTAATTAAAGTTTTTCAATTGCTGATGAAAGTTTCTGTTGTGGATTTGTTTATCATCAGAGAGTGGCATACACTGTGCAGAGAAATAAAGAACAGAAATTTGTTTTACTCAGCTTTAGATAAGATCCTGATGTCTACTCATCCATGTTTTCTTTTCTAATGGACAGAGAACTTCTAGGATTCAGATGTCTAAAATGGGTGAGATGATAGATCGCTTACAAGAAGGGCCCATTTCTCTCCTCTGATTAGCAAGGGAGTTCAGAGAGCAAGGTCAGTTGCAGATGTTTATCCTGAGACACCTATGCTACGAGAGGCGAATCCCAATCCAGTTTGTGAGTTCCATGAGCATACCTGGTTCATCGGCACACGAGGCAAACTGAAGTGGATCAAATATTCTCTCTTTTACCTGTGGGCTCTTTGACTTAATTGTTTTCCCTGTGTCTTCTCCCATACGCAGATGTTATAAGAGTGCTCTTTTTCAAGGTTTGTTTTAAAGCCTTTTTGTAGTCAAAGGATTTTCATCATCCTCTACAACTTCAGAAGCAACAGATTTTGTATTTAAGGGAGTTCCTTCTCCCAATAACTTCTGCAATGGCTGTAACATTGAGCTTCATTTTATATAGCATATTGGTGCCAAAAGTCTAGTCTAGAACTTCCTTTTTAAATAATTTACTGTTGATTTACATTAAAAAAGTTTGTGTTATAATTTAAAAATGTTGGCATAGAGCACAGAGATAACATTAACCATCCAAGGTGAAGTTGGCTTATCAAGTTTAACTTACTTTCTTGTACACACTGGTGAGTCTTTAAATGCAGCTGATGTCTTAAGGAAGGGAGGAGGAGGGAGTGAATCAAAGTGAATCATACCTTATCTGAACATTTTCTTAAGGCGTTTCACGTGTTTGGACAGTTGTCTGTTACGTATCAAATTATGACCAAGTCCCAGGCACATCAATTACAGTATGAGTAGAGAATCATCCTGAAGAATCTAAGTCAGTGGGGTCAGGCTGTAGAGGTTGCAGAAATTTAGGAAGGTATTGAGAATACCCTAGTAACTGCAACACAGTCACATATTGAATAAGGATTAGCTCCAAAGTGTGGATGCTTTCCTTTGGTAATTACCATCTACAGCTCCAGCCCTTCTAGCATGGAGTTAACCTCTTCCCATTTTGTAGAAAAGTCAGTGTAAGAGCTAGGCAGTTTAAAAGGCAAAACAAAACTCTAGCCTGGTTTGTAAGAACCAGAAACACACCACAAAGCATTAAATACTGTAAAATATGAGGCAGATTATCAGGCTATTCTACATTCCTGTGGGTGCACCCTGAAACAATTTAATTCAGTTTTCAAATGCTTCCTGAGAAAAGTATAAGAAGCGGTTGGGATATCTCACCTATTTCTATTGCATCGTAAAAATAAAACACCCAGAATTAACATTGCAGTACACTGGAATGTTAATAGTTTTTAAAATATATTAGACCTAGTCAGTCCTACATCATCTTTATATGCTTTCTTCTGAAGTTTCTGCCATACCCTGGGCTGGCAAGACTTTGGAAACATGGTCGTTTTATGGAACCTGTGACATAATACATGCTTGAGCTCCACACTTCTGCCATGCCTTGGTATTTTATGAACTGCAAAATCAAAGACTAAATACTGACCCACCAATGGCCCCACCTGCTTGAACTGCCCCACCAACAGTCGCTTGCCATTTGAATTGCCCCGCCAATGGTCTCTCGCCATTTGAGCTGCCCCACCGGCGGTTCCGCCCGTTTGCAGCCTCTGGGTCGCGGCGGTCCCTCAGAAGCGCTGCGGTAGCGAACCGGCATGGCGCCCAGTCGCGGCAGCACCGGGGCGAGGCTCCCTCCTCCACCACCCTGGGCTCGGCCAGTCTCTCAAGCTCTCTCCTTCCCCCACCAGCCCCCTCTTGCTATAGATCGATCCCACTGCTGCGCCTGATGCGCCCGCAAAGCATGGCGGCTGCCCCAGTTCGCTGGGTGCTGGGTGCTGCGGGGGTTTCTCGTGATGGCCCTGCATGCCAGCGCTGACGCGCTGCTTTTGCGGCATGAATTGGTAAGTGAGTAGGACCTGGGGAAGATGGGGAGGGCTGTCTGGCCCAGCAGCCTTGCCTCGAGCACAGCAAATTATCAAGTGCTTGGAAAGAAGTTAACATTCTGCTCCCCTGCCTCACCCTGTGTTTATCTCGTTACTCTCTGACCTGATGTAAAGACTATGGCAGCAGTAGTGGACTGTGGCAAGGGGTTCCGCAGCCGAACTGTGAATCACGTTTCATTTTTGTTTTGACCCAGGAAGCTTTCCTTGTTTCTACCTTTGGTAACTTAAGGTCATGTCCTCTGGTGCTTGACACACTTTGTTTTATAGACCAGCAGCGCGTTGTATAGTGAGGGCACTCCATCCCCACCCTCTGACTGATTAAAAGACATCTGCACCCCCTTCCCGTATTACAGACACAATGAATCAAGTACAATACAGGAGCAGAAGGCTAACAGTAAAGGGGCATCGATCTCCCCCAGTGTCATGGGGTTGACAGGAGGATAATGCTGATTATTGTGCGATACTATACTTCAATGATGAAGAGGTCCATACACCAGCAGTGGCTGATCTGCAGCCAGTGCCAAGATGTCCACTGCCAGGTGCATCTCTGTTACCTGGAATCCTCAGTCAATGCAGCCCAGATCAGCTGGAAACATTCAAAAAGCTGCCTTTGTCCTTATCAGCCACAGAGCAGTGCCCATGCTAGAGGCATTTCTGATCGGGCCCCTTTCCAGACTCTGCAAGTGAAATGAAAGGGAGACAAAATGATGTTGCCATCACTAAAAACGTTAGGGTGCTAGTTATGCTAAACAAATGAATATTGTTTCAGTGGCCAGATTTCTTTTTTTCTTATTTTTTTGAAGGAAAAAAAAAGGCATAAATATGGGTGTTGGTAGAACCTTGTCATGCTCACATAGGAAGCATGGTTTTACATTTGAAGCATAGGATCTAAAACCAATTATTTCTTTGAAAACAATCACCATTAGAACTTGATCAAGCCTTTATTAAAAATCCTGAAATCTTAACACATACATTTACAGTAAAAAAAACTTCCTCTGAAATTTAAATGTCCTTAGACTATACACTTTACAGTAGCTGTTGTTTAAGAAGGCCCATGTCATGTTTAGCATAAATGTTAACTTTGGTAATCAGAATTGGGTTTTAATCCATATAAATAATTGGTTTTCTGAGTGATTATTTGCATTTACCCACCTCCCATTTATCCCAGGCGATAGTTACTTGTAATACCCCTCATCGACTGTATCTTAATTTTTGCTTTTTGCCCCTTACAGATATTCATATGAGTCATTGTAACAAAAATCAGCTATATTTGCTGATACTTTTGCCTTCAAATCTATCACCTCATGTTGTGATGGGTTAGCATTATTGACCAAGACCGTTAGGTTTATTATTCAGGGTAAAATTTGATGGCTCTGTGCATATTTGTTAGTGTCCAGGTATGAGAGATTAGAAACAGAGTAAGCTGGAAGATCAGTAAAGGCCTTTAGAATATGTTGTAATCACAGCAAAAAACCAGACTTGAAGCTGCTCACTTCCTCCTCCTAGGTGTTTCCTCTGTCCCCAGCCAAACCTCTATCTACGAAATTTGCAGATAATGAAACTCACAGGATATAAAAGTAGGAAAATGCACATCTAAGTTGCTGGAAACTGGCCTGATGATAATTTTATTTTTCTGGTAGTTCCCTGCTATAATAAAAAAACTTTCAAATATTTAACTTTTTTAGCCTAGGTATTTCTATGTTTCCCATTTGCTTGGCAATTTTAGACTTCAAAGGATATTAAATGAGCAGCTGGTTAATATAAAGTGAAGGATTCACTTCTGAGCTCTTAGAAGCAATGGCTGAAGAATGAAGCTGGGATAGACCTTCAGATGATATAATATGTAGGTTATAACTTTTGTCACTTCAGAGAGCTCTGCTGAACACATGGACCTTTTTAGCAAAAGACTTCCATTGCCTCTTCGATTGATTTGCACTTTGCATATGGATTGTTCCAACACCTTTTCTCTTGCCATCCAAATTTACTAACCAGAAGCTTGAGGCATTAGTAAACAGCTCCCAGTTTTCTCCTTCGAAAAGGAATGTAATTATTGCAGATCAGGCTACATGAGGTTCAAGTATGGTGTACAAGGTGGCATTCTAGTGAATGAGATTAAAAAAGCCTGCAGGGCTGGCCCTTCAAGTCTGTGGGTTCAAGCACAAAGCGGAAAGTAGTGTTCCTAAGTTCCTAAGAAAGTTGCAAGTAAGGTGGAAAAGCAGCTTCTAGGTTTGAGGACATGAATGAAAATATTCAAATGGCAAGGGAAGTGCTGTGAAATCATTGACCGTGAGGAAAAGCAAGTTGTGCTTGCAGTGTCTCATGAGGGAAGCACCACTTGGTCTCCTGAGGGAATTAAATTTAGATGAGCATGTCACACCCATAGAGCTATAAGACTGCCCACTCCAACCACTTGGTAGTTCTGAACTTGTTAGCCAACTGAAAACAAATCTGAGGCAACAGTAGGAATTTCAAAGACATTGTATTTCTGAAACTTTTCCAAAACTGGAGGCCTGAGTTAGAGGAAGGAGTTTCTAGTAGCAACTCCACTGAAAGAAAGGGTATAATACAATACTGCTCTTTGGACGCTGGAGAAGCCACATCACAGAAACAATAGTTGTCCCTGAGAGAGCTTTGGATAGAAAGTTCACTTTGTGATACTTTTGAGAGTTCAGCCATGGAACTTCAATGTTTAGGGAAAAGGCTTTGCTAGTTGTGTTTCTCAGAACTGGTTTTCCCCTTCAGTTCTTTTTCAGCATAAAATTCCTGCAGAGGTTACAGGTAAGGGTCTGTGAACTGAATTGTATTTTTTAATGTTTTTCCCTGGCTTTTATTTTGGAATTTATCACATCTGTGGCTGAGAGCTTTGTGTGAGGCAGAGTCCCTTAGAGGCCTTCTCTTGAGGATTCCCTTATTCACCAACCATAGGGGTGAAGTAGAACCGCCCTGAGGTGTTTGTGCATGCTGCAATTAATTTCTGACACTAATGAGAAAGAGACATACAATGTACACTCCATTAGTTTCCTTGTTATGTTCCTTTTTGTATTGACTTGTAAATGATGTGAGTACAAACTTGGAAAAAAATGCTTTCAAACTAATACAAACTCACACAATTCGTTATAATACTTCAGCTATAATACGTTTGTCATATTAACTCAGCACAGCACAGAACCAATAAAACTGTTGCATGAAAACACGGGTTTAATTTCTACGCAGCTGGTAGTCAGATGTTGTTCTTCATCTGGCAGAAACAAAGTGGAACTGACTGTTTCAAAGATTCGGCATTAAAACACAAAGTGTGGGAGAGAAATCTGTGTAGAACTCATTTTAAGTCAACACTAATTCTCTTATCTCTAAGTCAAAAGCATTTTGATATTTTAATGTTGGAAACATTCAGATTGACAGCACAGATAGCTCATTCTTTCAGGCAAGCTTCTAAACAAGGTGCAGCATGTGATTGTAAGTGAAGAAGCGATGTGTGAAGGGTGCAATGTGTTCTGCGTACAAGGAAACAGAAACTTACCCTGCCGTATAACTAAAAAAGAGAAACATTGCTCTGCATCTAGATTGAGATGGGTAGAAATTATTTTTCTATGTAAAATAGTTCATATCTGAAGACATCTTTGTAAGACTGGGGTTCAGGAAAGAGGATAATTATAGAAGTAATCATTCTTTCCACAGAAAAGGAGCCTCCAAAAATTAGGGTTTTGTCTTAGATGACATTTTACTTTCTGGAAGTTTTAGGAGCCTTTGAAAAATCTCAGCCTAAGTATTGGTTCTCTTATATTGTGCTAGAAGAATAGTACGCCAAAGGTTCATAGCTGTTAGGATCCGGTTATTACTCCTTCCCATTTATTTTGCCTGGAGTGGGATAAAATAAACAGTAGTATTAAGCATTTTGTCAAGAGCTAATGAAAAATCTATGTATTATCACAGAAATGGGACTTCAGAGGCCATGTATTGGTGGAATAAATTTCACTTGAAAGAGTGAGAACAGGCTAGTGAGATAATAGTGTTTTCATCTTGTGGTTAGAGAGAGAAGAAAGCGTTAATCTCCAGGGTTTGTCTACTGCTGTACTTACTGACTCATCTTGGACAAATCACTCAAACTCCTTTTGTTAGGTTTACCAACTCCAAAATTGCTGCAGGTGCACTTTAATGACTTGTAAAGCATTTCATATCGTCTGAAGGAAAATGTTGCAAAAGTCTAAGCACGCAGGATACGTAAATTGAAATGCTGTCTAAAATGATGTAATGCAGAGATGCACAAAAGCTGTACTGGAACAATTAACAGCATCTTTATTGGCATTGGAGAAGTTAATACTTCTCATAGAAAAGATGAGCTGTGCAAAAGACAGAGCATGTGTTGAGACAGGAGCAAGAAAGTCATGAGCTCTGAAAATGCTAAACTTGGTGGAGCAAAGTATAGAGTTAACAAACAAGCCTGCTCTGTAGGTGAAACAAAATAGCTATATTCTTGCAGTTTGGGGCATAAAAAGTTCTTGCTATGCTCGTTGCTATAGCGCAATGACACCACCATGCTATTTCCATACCTGAGATAGTCTTTCTGTGTTGATATGTTGTCCTGAGAAGATTAAATACAGGTTAATGTTAATATTCCATAGAAATAGCTCCACAAAACTAACAGGCTTCTTCAGAAACATCTTTCAGGAAAGTTAGGCTTTTCAGCAGTTTTTTCTAAGTTGTGTGTTGAGGAAAAAATTTGATGGCCATTAGAATGCTGGCAGTATGTGAAAGATGAAGGAAATGGATGATAATGTGCCTTAGAACGATGTAGGGTAATAATTGCTAACATAGATCAGAATAGCTCTGTGCACAGGAACCCAAAAGTAAGAAAATCACCTTCGCTGAGTGAATTACCTTCATTGAGTGCAGAAGGAAAGGTATAGTCAGGTTATCCAAAGATCCACCAATACTCCAGAAACAACTCAGGCTCCCTCATGCTTTTTTTTTCCTTTTAGTCCAAGTTTACATAATCTAAGTGTTGAGCCTCTCTCCACCTCCACCCACACAGATATTACAAAGTCCTGCTGAGAACCTCAGAGCCAAGAATTAACTAGACTTGATCACCAACTTTGTAGTGCTAGGGAGAATTACATTTTAAGAGGTGGAGTAGAGAAGACGTAATATTGGACAACTTGCAGAGTCTTTGGAGTAGCTTAGCTTTCCCCTGCCTCCAGATGTGTTTCCTTTTCTATTGCAGAAACCTCCAGTAGAAACAGATGTCTGTATGCACAGCTGTATTTCTATGTTGGCAGGAACCTAGCTATGTTCAAACAATTCTGTCAAATCCTTAGTGTCGTACAGAGCATGTGAACAATTTAATTCTCATCTAACAACACTGACTGAAGTTCATTCTCTGACCGAGTTAAGTGCTAGAATAATCATACAAAAATAACAAAATTGTTCAGGCATTGCATGTGTTTAATTCACTGACAGAATTATGTAATGAGCACTCAACAACCAGCTCTGACCAAAAAAAATCAGTTTTAATGTAAAGAAGCTTATTACTTCCCGCATAGGTCTCGAAGGTGGCAAGCACACATCATGGATGTTAAAAAATGGGGGCTTTTTTAAATTGGTTTTTTGTTATAGCTCTTGAAATCACCATAAGATTAAACCCTAACAGGAGTGAAAACAAGCTACCAGAATTAAATCCTACTCCCATTCACTATGCAAAGGCCACTCTGAAGGTTTATGAATCCCTATAATTCTGAGTTTTACCCATTGACTTTATTGATAGGGTAATAATAAAAAGGTTACTCTCAAAGATCCACACCAGACTAGAGTTGTCTCCAGGCTAATGTTGCCCCAGAATGCTGGTTTCTATTTCTAACATCACTCAGGGGTTTAGGGTACGGATTCAGTAGTAGTGACTTTTATCTCTCCATCTCAAAAATTTGGATTAATTTATACAAGTAGCAGGCACAATTAGATGCCTATTGTTTATCAATAGGTGTCTGAAGAACATCTCTGTTCTCTAGATTTAAGTCCATACCTCCTGAAAATAGGAGAAGATGCTCAAATGTGATTGCTTAGGATTTATATATATTTGAGTGGAATATGCATGACTGGGGTTGGTAGTAAACCAAGCTGGAAGACAACACGAGACTGGTCATGATTCTGAATAGGATTAGCCCAAGAAAAGGAAGACGAACAATTGACTAGTTACATGTATCATAGAATCATAGAATCATAGAATCATTAAGGTTGGAAAAGACCTCTGAGATCATCAAGTCCAACCATCAACTAACACCACCATGACTCCTAAACTAGGCCCTGGAGTGCCACGTCTACACCTTTTTTGAATGCCTCCAGGGATGGTGACTCCACCACCTCTCTGGGCAGCCTGTTCCAATGCCTAACCACTCTTTTGGTAAAGAAATTCTTCCTGATGTCCAACCTAAACCTCCCCTGACGCAACTTGAAGCCATTCCCTCTCGTCCTATCGCTAGTTTCTTGGGAGAAGAGTCCA